>PVIR01002929.1:0-59157 GCA_004026965.1 Petromus typicus | reverse complement strand
AAGAGACATTTGACTCTGAGCCAGATGAGAGAAAGAACCAATCATGTCTCTAGACAGAGGGAAAATCCCTGAGAAAGAAATAACTTAAAATATTGCTCTGGCTGTGAAATAATTGGAAAGATGTCAATCAAGCTTGAAACTCTGGAGCCAGTTTGGAGTGTTACAGCAGGCCTTCCTAAGACAGATAAGACCTTTAGGTGGCAATGGGGCCAGGTGACTGAATTGAATGTATGTAGAATATTTTCAGTGAAGTAAGATTTTTTATGGATTGAACAGGAAGCACGTGGGAAAGGAGAAATTGTTAAAGACCTCAACTTTTTACCATTAACGGGTGATAGGATGCAGAAGGCTTAGGGGATAATATTGTGAGTCCAGCTATCTTTGCTTTCATCTTGGGCCCTGTGATTTTCTGATTGTTCTGGTTTTATGTTTAAGATATGCTCATGTTATTCATGAATGTCTTTTACAGGCTAGGTCCTGGGCTGGGTGTTGTATGTATGATAAGGAGTAGGCTGCTGTTAAGGAGTTCAGTTAGGACAGATATAAACATGTACAGTTGCCAAATATTAAAGTAAGTGTATAAATGAAGCAATTCAGGAACATACAGGTTCTATGGCATTGATGTTAGGCCTGGGTTCCTGACAAGTATTACATCCTATCACTGTAAGTTGTTACATGGTTATAGATGTTTCTTTCACTTTGTGCTCTTCCTTTAATGTGCGCTAAATATAAAAAAAACAAAAAACTTCAAATAATAATGGTATAATTAAAGAATAAAATGCAGTAGACATATTTACCTGGTAGTTTAATAAAATACCTTTTTTTTCCCCTTTTGGCACCAGGGATCTAACTCAGGACCTTTTGCTTGCAAGGCAGGCACAGTGGCACTGAACTAAATCCTTGGCCCCAATAAAATACCTTTTACTTTGCTTTTTACTTACACTTTGAGAAAGGTTATAAATTTCTAGTTTAATGGGAGGGAGATAGTGCTATTAAAAGACTTTGGAATTACACTGACCTTGATGAATAATGTCATCCTTTCAGGTTATTTTTAGATTACGGTGAGTTTGTGGGAGAGTACACATTTTGAATCTAAATAAATACAATATAGTAGATTTTTCTGAGAGAATGATACTGCTATTGACTCGAGACTTATGTGAAAGTTAGTATTTTTTCTTTTATTTTTGACTATTTTTCTTTTGAAAATTACATTTACCATTGCAATTAAGCTTCAAAGATGATGTATGTTTTTTAACTTTAAATCTCAAGTTACCATATATGTCCTTATCTCTTTACCTTTCTCACTTAAATTTCAAGTAAGACAACTTTATCATATTATCATATAGATATGCCTGACTTGGCCAGATTGGAATTGAGCTTCCATTTACTTAACTATGTGGGTAACTTCTTGGCAAGTTATTTTTCGGAATAGATTGTGCAGCATTTCAGTGAAGTAGGACAGAAATTGTTCTGAATCTGCTCAGTGATACTCTTTCTCTCTCATTTACTTTTAACTATCTTCCTTCTTTTTCTTTTTCTTGCATATGTATTAGGTGCATCCTCTTGCCCACCAAGACTTTCTGCTTGGAAGTAAGCAATTATCTAACAGATCATTCAGTCTTCAGAAGTTTTTTTTAAATTTAAATTTAAATTTTTTTGGTTCTGGGAGTTAATCCCAGAGTCTATTCTACTACAAGCTAGACAAGCCTATAGCACAGAGTTTCAACCCCCAGCCCTCAAAAAGTTTTCTAAGATTCATTGTCATTGCTGTGGCAGAGTAGAAAGGAGAAAGCTGACGACTTAGAGTCAGAAAAAGTATGTCAAAACAATTTGATTCTTTACCCTCATTGTCCTGGTTCTACCTTGCTTGCCTACCAAATGCTCTGACATTTGTCTGTACTCCCTCAGAGCCTATTGGAAGCAAGGATCTGATGGTCGGGTAAAAAGACTATTAAGAGGAAAGATCTGATGTTCTGTGTTCCCTAAGTACTGTATGAGTTGAAATCTGGAAGTGGGGCTAAAAGCAGTGTGTTTATTGCAAGCATCTGGAGGATATTCATTGAGAAGATCAAACATATCAATTTTAATCCATCTGTGTGAACTAAAAAACTTGATTAAACTGGAATCAGGTCTATTCTTAAATATTTACCTAAATGCTTCCTAAATGCACCTTTTATCAGTAGTCATAGGTAAGAATTTACCATTTCTCTCCAAAGTTATAACTGTTTTGTAATTGTTCAACATATTTGTTGATGTCCTGGTATTTGTTCACACTGATCTCAACACTGGAGTTGTAACAGTGAAAAACACAAAGCTACGGGGCTTTCTTTTCAATCTCTTGGCACTGAGAAAGTCCCTGAGTTTAGGCTTGAGCATTAGCCTCTTTTTATTTATTAAATGAACACTTACCTTACAAGAATGTCTCACAGGATGAAAAGACATGATGAATGTAAATTGTTTTTGAGGCAAGGTCTTGCTATGTACTTCAGGCTGGCCTTGAACTCACTAGCCCAGGCTGGCCTTGAATTCACAACAGTTGTCCTGCCTCAGGCTCCATGCATCATCATACCCAGAGCACATAAATATTTTTCAGCTGTATGACATAATATTATTTCATGTAGGTGTCCTAATATTTGAATGTTTTGATTAGGATCTGTGTCAGTGGTGGCAAATGTATGGCATACATACTTCAGCAAGCTGTTTGTATCATTGAAAGCTCTAAAAGGTTTGCCGTTACTGGTCTATGTAATTTACTTTTCTTTCTCTACTTTCTCCACACCTCCATCCTTCCTACCTTCTCTTCCCTCCCTTCTTTCCTTGATGTGGGGCTACAATAGCTGCTTATAGAACTAATATTGAGAATCAAATTCCTGTTTTGCATCTCTTAAAGAGTAGTGTATGCATACTTACTTTCCTCCCTGAAGCCCAGCAAAATGGACTACACACACCTCCCACAACCCCCGTCCCCAAAATAAGGAGAAGGAAAAAACTATTGTAATTCTAGAAAAGAGCTACAACTTCCTAAAATAGACTCTAGTGAGTAACTGCCAGATGCTGTTAAATGTAGACCAAACTGAAGGAGGATGTGTAGAAATGACCTCCACCTCTGTATTGGTCTGGAAACCAATTCATTTGACAATAAGTTAGTAACTTCAGTATTTTGGAAAGACAGGTTTTTTAAAAATTTCTCTCATTCTATATTTGTGTGTGGTTTTCTAAAAAATTACACACAAGCAGATTTTAAGACAAACCTGTTTGAAGTAACTTAATAATTTTCTTTTTAATAAGCCTGACAATCATTGTGCATGTATGATTCAGCCATGTTCTCTTTTACCCTGGAATTAGAGAACTAAATCAGAAAAAAAAGAGGTGGAAATTATAAAACAAGTAAATATTTTGAATTTATATTGATTCATTCATTAAATGTGAAGGTAGAATTAGAGTATAAGAAAATATGAAAATTTAGTCAAAGTGTAATTATGCATTTTTCTTTTTTTTTTTTTCTCTTTGAGACAGGGTCTCACTTTGTAGTTCAGGCTGGCCCTGAGCTCAGCCTCAAACTCACATCACAGCAATCCTCCTGCCTCTGCCTCCCGAGTGCTGGGATTACAGGCGTGAGCCACCACGCCCGGCACTGTGGTATGTGGTACTGATTGCTGCTGGGCATGAGTCTCCATGCCCAGTGTTGTACGTGGTTACCGAGGATCAAACCCGGGTCCTTGTGCTTGCAAGACAAGCACCGGAACCACTGAGCTGAATTCCCAGCCCATGATTATGAACTGTTGAAATAGGCTCTGGACAATGTTCAGATATTTTATTCTTATATAGAAGAATTAGCACATTAATATATTCTTTGAAATTGAATTCCAAAATGACTAATTTTTGGTTGGTATGTGCTTTTTGCATGATTTCTGCCTCTACCCTCATCCATTTCACCAGTTCTGTTATTCTTTGTGTGTGGAAGTAATCCTCAAATATTCATGAAATGTAGCTATTAGGCTATAAAAAGCTGCATTTTAATACTCACATAACTGATTCCACTTGGGGGAAAGTGGACCCTCTAGAATGCCATGGCAAATGGTCCCCCATTGTTCAGTTGTACATATCTAACATAACAGTTCCAGACTTTGACTCATAAAATAAGTCGAAAAGCCAAGACTTAGAGGGAAAGTCACTGCCACAGTGGCCATCATATGCTTTACCTCTGTCAGATTAGATTATAAAGCTACCCAAAAGCCTGTTATCATAAGTCCTGTACTAAAATCTAAAAATTAGTGTTAAACTGTCTCAGGTTAGTTGGGATCGTTCTTGGACTTTTTTAGGGGTGGTCATGGGGATAGTTTTTGTCAATTTGTGCATACAAATATTTGAATGACTATCATAGAAAGGCCTTGGAGGATATATTTTTTTAGTGAATAAAAATATTTTCTTGCTTAGAAACTCATAAAGAACTTTTGTAAATTGAAAATGAGATTTTAGACACAGTTAAGTATTCTGAGTCAGGTGTGGTGATGGACACCTGTAATCTCAGCCTTCAGGAGGCTGAGACAGGAGGATCACCATCAGTTAAGGCCATCGTGGGCTACATAGTGAATTTAAGGCCAGCCTGAAATACATAATGAGACTCCATCTCAAAAAAGATAAAACAAAAACTATTTTGGGACTTGCACTGGTTCATAGTAGATTTGAAGTGGCAAGTGGCAAAAAAAATACTTCCAAAAGTAGTTACGGTGACAGCCTCAAGAAATGGCACCTGATAGGAAAGGATAAATAATTTGTACAAAAAAACATAGGGCATTCTATCACCCACTAGCATTGCAGAACAGAAAGGATGCCAAGTTTTAAAAAAATTTTTGAGTGAGAATCTATGTTTTCCAGGCTGGCCTTAAATTCACTATGGTAGCCCAGGCAGGCCTTGAACTCATGGCTGTCCTCCTGCCTCCACCTTCCAAGATACCAATGTTTATAGAGCCTTTTCCTGTCTGCTGGACAGCATGCTAAATCCTTATATTTCTTCTCATTATTATGATGGCTGACTCAGAATTTTCAGAAATGTTATATGCTCAACTTATTAAGAGTAAAGTTTATGATTTTTTAAAAATTTAGAGAATATGTGCCTATAATCCTAGCTACTTGGGAGCCTGAGGCTGAAGTCTAGCCTGGGCAGTGTAGTGAAATCCTATTTCCAAAAGAAAATTGTATGTGACTTTTTTTTTTTTTTTCCTGATACTGGGAACCAAACTCAGGCTGTTGTGCTTGCCCGGCAGGTGCTGCACCACTGAGCTATACCCCGAGCTCAACTCTCTTTCTTCTTTTTTGTTTTTTTTTGGAACTGGGAATTAAACTCAGGGTCTCTCACTTGCCAGGCAAGTGGTGCGACCCTGGCTTGTGTATATAATTTTTAGCTTACTTTTTTTTGTATAAAAGTATGATTCACTTATATCATAGAAAAATGAAAGACACAGAGTCCATTTCCCAAAAGCTCCCTTCACAGATTACTGTCAAAAATTGAATATATAAGTTCACTTTTTTCCCCTACGACACACAAAGTTAAAAAAAAAATAGCAAGCAGACTTTTTTCACTTAGTAAAGATTTCAGTATCTTCTTATGACAGGACACATGAATGTGTAGTAGTTTTGCTAGGTTTTGAATGAACTAGATTTAGGAACTATTGACCTTTAAAAAGCTTGCTTGGAATATTGCCCCCATTTTTTTTTTTTTTTTTTTTTTTTTTTTTATGTTTTTGGAGACAGAGTCTCGCTTTTTTGTGGTTCAGGCTGGCCCTGAGCTCAGCCTCAAACTCACATCACAATCCTCCTGCCTCTGCCTCCCGAGTGCTGGGATTACAGGCGTGAGCCACCACACCCGGCACTGTGGTATGTGGTACCGGTTGTTGCTGGGGTGAGTCTCCACTCCCAGTATTGTTATGTGGTGACCGGGGAATCGAACCCGGGCCCTTGCGCTTGCAAGACAGGCGCCGGAACCACTGAGCTAACTCCCTGGCCCTATTGCCCCCTTTTTGAGGACAGACAAAAGTTACTTTTGCTAACCTCATGTGAGTTTTCTCCTTGAAAATAATAAAGTACATTTTTTAATTTTTTGAGACAGAGTCTTGCTGTGTTCCTGTGCTCACATGATCCTCCACCTGAGCTTCAGGAGTACCTGGGACTAGAGGTGTGAGTCGCTGCTCCCAGCTTCAACTGCATTTTTCTTTCAATTCATGTCTGACCTTTAGCCAACTAGCAGAGCACATCACAGGTGGAAGTCAAAGCAGTGAAATGGCAGCAGAACTAGATTTGTACCAAAGAGTTTAATTTATAGCTGGGCTTTCCCATATAGCCCATACTATTTTTAAAGAAATTTTTATACTTTTATTAGTACATGTTTGCTGTACATAATGATTACATTCACAGCAGGGAGTTGATACATGTTATAACATATTTCAATTCTCTTTTTTCTCTTTCCAACCTTCCTTTTATTTTTCCAGAATCAGATTGAGTGATTTATTTTATAAGACCTTATATAGATAGTTATCATATATACTGATTGCAAACCAGACTTATAGACCAAAGAACATGTAAAACATATAAGACAATTGTACTAAATCAGAGTACACTTTTAGATACACTGTCTGAGCTGGATTACAATACCTTTTTCCCCCCCTTTCTTTTTACCTATTATCTGTCATTTCTTTACATATGAGTTTTGGTTTTGGTTTTGGTTTTTTGAGATGGTCTCACTTTGAAGTTCATACTGGCTCTGAATTCACTATGTAGTAGAGGCTGGCCTTGAACTCACAGCAGTCCTCCTGCCTCTGCCTCCTGAGTGGTAGGATTACAGGCGTGAGCCACTACACCCAGCATTGTGATATGTGGTACTGGGGATCAAACCTGGGACCTTGTGCTTGCCAGGCAGATGGCTGGAACCACTGAGCTAAATCCCTGGGCCCAATGTAGGATATATATCTAACAGTGTGGTGTGAAGATGCATACATTTCCCTACAAGGGACTCAAGTTTATCCTTCTTTATGGCAGAGAAATACTCCACTGTGTATAAATTCCGCATTTTCTTTCCATTTATCTGTTGATGGACATATAGACTGTTTCTAAGATTTGAATTGCACAACTATAAAAATGGATATGCATACATCACTGTGGTATGATATCTTTAACCCCTTTGGGAAGATATCTAAAAGAGGAATAGCTTAGTCAAATGGAATTTCTATTTTTAGTTTTTTAGGCAATCTCTATACTGATTTCGGTAGTGCTTGTATCAGTTTACATTCCCACTAACAATAAAGAAGGGCTCCTTTCTCCTTACAGCCTCATCCGTGTTTGTTATTGGTTTATTTCTTGATCTTAAGCATTATTTCTGGAGCCAGATGGAATCTCAGTGTTGTTATAATTTCGTTCCTTTTTTTAAAATTGCATTTCTTGAATGGCCAGTAATGTTGAACATTTTTTGTGTATTTATTGGCTGTTAATATTTTTTCTTCATCTGAGACATGTCTTCATTTTAGATGCCCATTATTAATTGGTTCTTTAAGTTTGGAGGAGTCTAATTTTTTTTTTAGTTTTTTTATATATTCTGGGTATTTAGTAGTCCTTTGAAGAGTAGCTGACAATTTTTTTTCCTATTGTGTCTTTTCACTCTTTTGGTGGTTTCCTTTGTGGTGAACATACTTTTTTTTTTTTTTTCTAGTACTGGGTGTCAAACTCAGGATCTCTTGCTTGCGAGGGAGACGTAGCACCACTGAGCTGAACCCCTGGCTCAACACATACTATTTTCTTAACTTTTGTTTTTATTAGTACATATTTTCAATGTATAATGGTTGCATTCATCATGGGAAATTGAATAACCTTATATATCTTGTTTTTCATCTTCTTCCCCTTCCTTTTTTCCCCCCTCCCTCCATCTTTAGTCTTATTTCCTTTCACAAGAGACCTATCTCCCTGTCTCCCTGTTTCCTATTATCTTTCACAGTGGGCGCTTGACTGACAAAATGAATTCATTTTCAAGGGGTAGTTTTAACTCAAGTTGGTTGTAAGTAACTATCTCTTGTAAGAAATAAGAAGTAATATGGGGGCCGGGGAGTTAGCTCAGTGGTTCCGGCGCCTGTCTTGTAAGTGCAAGGGCCCGGGTTCGATTCCCCGGTAACCACATAACAATACTGGGGGTGGAGATCCACACCCAACAGCAACCAGCACCACATACCACAGTGCCGGGCGTGGTGGCTCACGCCTGTAATCCCAGCACTCGGGAGGCAGAGGCAGGAGGATTGCTGTGATGTGAGTTTGAGGCTGAGCTCAGGGCCAGCCTGAACCACAAAAGCGAGACCCTGTCTCCAAAAACCTAAAAAAAAAAAAAAAAAGAAATAAGAAGTAATAATAAGAAAATACCCGTAATGTATTCTGAACCTCTCAAACCACACCTTATCTAACCTTTTCATAATAAAAAAGATTGTATGTGTGTAATTTACCAGTAGTATCAATAACTTTCCAGATGTGTTTACCAAAAAAGTTATAAAATGTGCCTATTTAACCAACATTTTCATACTGCACTCACTGTTCAAGTGGACATCTTTGGCTTGCCAGAAGGGAGATGAAATGGAAGATGGTCACTGTTTGGAAGGGGAGTCCCCTGCCATAAGAACATCAGGAATCTGGCTCTCTGCTGTCCTTTTTCTCTTTGGGAAATTCTTTAGCCCAATAGCATCTGCTCTGGATCCCCAGGTCTCAACCTCTTCAGAACTAAAACTGGTCAAAGTTTGTCTGTTCCTGTCTTTATGCTGTTCTCTGGTATGACATGACATTGTTACAAAGCAAGTGGATTCAATGATTGGCTTTTCTCTGGGTGGGTCTTCTGTACAAATGTCAGTAGCTTTTGTTCATTTTTTCAGAATTTCCTTTATTTCAGAAGAGGAACTTTGCTACAATGATTGTTGATAAGCCACCCCCTCTTAGGAAAGCTTCTCAGCTGCCATTCTGTATTGCTCAGCCAGAAGTTGCTGAAGTTCCCCTGTTAACAGTTCTTCAGAGTTTTCCTCAACATTACCATTGTCTACCTACAAGCCTATGGACTCTGCTATAGTGACAGTGCGACAGCCATGGAGTCCACTGAAGACTCAGCTTCCTCTACACAACATTCAAAATCTATCTCCTATATAATTTTAGGTCACACTTTCTTCTAGGCAGATCTCAGGGTCCTTAGGGAGACATTGGCCCAGGATTTCTCAGTTAACCCCACACAAGTAAAACTAGCATTCAGGTTGTAACTCAAGGCCTTGGTCATAAGTTAAAGCTAAAATTCAAGTTGTAACCCAAATTGTTCATATGTGAGGCCAGATGTTATTCAAGGGTCCACTGTATTTTGTTTTATATTTTATGCTGGGTTTCTTATGTAGGAGAAACCATGTGGTATTTCAGTTTGCTTTTCTGAGTTATTTCTCTTAACTGTATGGTCTCCCACAGACAACTCAACTTTATCCTTTATTATGGCCAAGTAATATTCCTTTGTATATAAGTAGCACATCTTTGTCCATTTATTCATCTATTGATGGACATAGAGGCTGTTTCCAAGATTTATCTATTATGAGTTGTCCTGCCATAAACATGTATATGCATGTGTCACTGAAATGTGATGTCTAGATAGGGAAGATACCTAGAAGGGGAATAGCTGAGGTGAATGGAATTTGTAGTTTTAGTTTTTTGAGCAATCTCCATGATTTCCATGGCGGTTGTACTAGTTTCCTTTCTCGCCAACAGAGTAGGTGAGTTCTTTTTTTCCTGCAGCTTCATTAGCATTTGTTATTAGATTTCTTAATAATGGCTATTCTTCTGGAATACAGTGGAATCTCAATATTCTTCTAATTTGCATTACTGTGATGGTCAGAGATGGTGAACATTTTTCATGTATTTATTAGCTATTTGTGCTTGTGAGAAATACTCTCGTTTCAGTTGCCCATTTTTTATTGGGTCTTTTATTTTGAGGATATCTAATTTTTTTTAATTCTTTGTATATTTCAGATATTAGTCTTCTGTCCAAGGAGTAGCTAGCAAAATTTTTTTTACCACTGTTCACTGTGTTGGTTGTTTTGTTTGGTATGCAGAAGCTTTTTACTTGGATAGAATCTCATTTATTGATTCTTGTGCAATTGGAGTTCTGTCCAAAAATCCTTGCCTTTGCCTATATCTTCAGTGGTTTTGCCCATTTTATATCCCAGAAGGATGTTTCTGTGTTTTTTTTTTTAAGTAGTGCTCTTTAGTTTGTTTGTTTGGGTTTTTTTTTTTTTTTTTGAATATTTCTGTTTTAACATTTAGATCTTTAATTCATTTTTATTTCAGTATAGTACATGATGAGAGATGGTCTAGCTTTGATCTTCTGCCTGCGGGCAGCCGGTTTTCCCGACATCATTTATTAAAGAGGCTATCTTTCCCTCCACTGTGTGTTTGTCCTCTCTGTCAAAGATCAGATAGCTGAGTGTGCCTCGGGCTGTTTCTGATCCATTGATGAAAGTGTGTGGCACTACCATGCTGCCTTTATACTGTAGTTTGTAATGTTGAAAACCGAGATTGTGATGCCTCCTGTTTTGCTGTTGTTGACCAAGATTCCATTTGCTATTCTGGGTCTCTTTTGGTTCCATGTGAATTTTAACAGTGTTTTCTCTAGTTCTGTGTTCTTCACTGTTTGGATTTAAGATTTAAAAAAACATTACCTCATCAGGAAGCATCAGCAAAATAAAGAAAAAAAAAACATAAGCATAAGAATGAGAAACAGTGGCACATGCCAATAATGTCATCTGCTTGGGAGGCTGAGGCAAGAGGATGTCAAGGTCAAGATCAGACTGAGTGATTAATTAGTGAAAACCCCATGTCAACACCGAAAAAGGAATGAAGAAGTGAACGATACAATGGCTCACTGCTGTAGAACTACCTTGGAAGCTAAAGAGTAAAGAATTGTTTTTAATCTTAAAAACTGGTAACAATTTTGACATCAAGAGGTGACTAACTAGAGCTCTTAATTATAAGAGCTATTAAATTATATTACCTGTCGCCCATCTGTGCTGCATTGGTAGGATGGTTTGCACAGTTTACACTAATACGGAAATTAGCATAAAAGCCTGTACAGAGGATAAATACTGTACTTAGAATAAAGTAGAATTGGAAATAAGGAAAATGGACTTTTTAACTGAATGTGGTGTTGCATACAAGTAACCCAGGACCCTACAAGGCGGAGGCAAGATGATCTCAAGTTTGAGCCTGACCTAGAGAACTTAGTGACTTAGCAAGACCCTGTCTCAAAAGAATTTTTTTTAATTTTGAGATAGGATCTCGCTGTGTACTTCAAACTGACCTTGAACTCACTTTGAGCCCAGTCTGGCTTTGAACTTGCTGTGATCCTCCTACCTCAGCCTCCTGGGTGCTGGGATTACAAACATGTGTCACCATGCCCATTACAAAATAAAAAACATTTAAAGGGCATAGGGTGTGGGCTGAATTGCAAATGCTGAAAACAAAGGGATCGACTTTTTAATCTTTGGGCTCTTTTCTACGTTGCTATCCTTAACGCAACCAATGACCCACTAAGTAAAATGCATTGATATTGAGGACAAAGGTAATACTGAAAATATTAAGATAAGATGAACATAAAAGATGAAAGTAACAGATAATTATTGTGACTTAAACATGTCAGGGCTTGGATGCCAGTGACCTGGTCCAGGTGGGACTAATCAAGAAGTTTTTGGATAAGGATTGGCCAGAAATTTGGAGGAGAAAAAAGATGACAGGTAGATGAGCAAAAAGGACTATAGGAGGGAAGCTTCATATTTAGGCTCAAAGATGATGTTTAAAATTTCTAGCAACGTGGCCAGGGGTTAGCTCTGTGGTTCCAGCATCGGCCTGACAAGTGCAAGGTTCTGAGTTCAGTCCCCAGTAACCACATACCACAGTACCAGGCATGGTGCCTCAATGCCCACCAGCAATCAGTACCACATACCACAGTATCAGATGTGGTGGCTCACGCCTGTAATCCCAGTACTGGGGAGGCAGAAGCAGGAGGATGGCTGTGAGTTTGAGGCTTGCCTGGGTGACATAGTGGGATCAGGGCCAGCTTGAACTACAAAAGCAAGACCATGTCTCCAAAAAAAAAAAAAAAAATTCTAGCAACACATTAAGTTTATTATAGTACTTATTTTAAAAATATATTAGAAGGCTTCTTTTCATTTGACAGCTTACCTCAGGACTGTTTAAGGTCAGAACTTCTAGTTGTAGACCAATGAATATTCTAAGCAACATCCTAAAATTGTTGTTTTTAGCCTTTAGTGATTTTAACATTCTAATACAACATTTATTTTTCAGCAAAGGAGGCTAGTGAGATGGTTATTCTTTCCTTGAAATTGTATATTACAGTGGAACCATGTTCTTTAGGTGTATATAATATATATGTCAGCATTTTTATACTCAAAAAACCATAAGTAACACAAAAAAATGAAAATAGAAAATGATTCTGATTTTGTAAGCATTTTAATTGACAGAAAATAACTATGTTGTAAATATTTCTGCATGGACTCACCCTGTTTAATTCTTCAGAAAATAGTTCAGTGAGTTTTAGACTGATTATACAAATAACTTTCTTTGGTGTCCAGAGGGCTTTAACATTGCAGTGTCCATTAGGAGCAATCTGTCTAATGCATCTGGAGAAAATCTTTTGGTATACACTGGACATGGTGTTGGTTAGTTTCTATGGCAGTTTCTTTATTGATCCTTTGTAATTATCCCAGGTGCATTGGTAAATCTCTATCAGCACTCATGTCTGTTAATAGGAATGTCTTAGTTGTAGTAAGAAAATGATTTTTTAAAAAAGGGAGTATCAACCAAATTGAATCTTGACACTCTTAAATGAGTTCAGAGACAACTACAAAATAAAAATTAGAAAACTAAGAAAAATGTTATTAGCTAAAATAATATTCAGGTTGGCCTTAAAATTGTGGCAGTCCTGCCCCGGGATCCTGAGGGCCAGGATTGTAGTCATGTACCATCTTACCTGGTTTGATTTTTTTTTTGAACCATTAAAAATATATAAACCATTCTGGATTCAACCATAATAGTACAAGGGAAAGAGTTGAATGGGGTTGTAAGATAAAACTACTAGAAGCCTTTCTATTTAGAACCTGAGAATGTGGTATTCAAGGTGAGTTGGCATTAAGAAAGATAAACTAGAGACATTTATAACTAAATGGATGCACCTTGAGGCCATACGCAAGTGAAATAAGACACACACATGTAAGTACTGTATTGTTTCTCTAGTGTAAGAAATGGGAGGGTAAATGAAGTGCAAGATGTATAATAGATATTGTGAAGTAGGAAGAAAATGTTCAAAGGGGAAGGGGATCTGGGGGTTGGGGTAGGGGAAAGCAAATAAGGGAAAGAAAAATTTGATTGGTAAAAGGAAAAAACAAAGTATATATATATGGGGGGTTAAAGGGGTTTGAAGGCAGGGAAGGAGAATAGGAAAAAATTAAAATCAAGATATATCATATACAAATACAAATTCTTAGTGAGGAATGTAGATCATAATGTATACCTAAAGTGTACCAACATACCCAACAAAGAAAAAAAGTAGCTTGTATGGTGAAAAGAGCCTTTGAAGACAAATTGACTTAGTGGGGTTTTTTTGTTTGTTTGTTTATTTTGACAGAGGGTCTCACTTTGTAGTTCAGACTGGCCCACAGCTCAGTATTATAGCCCAGGTGAGCCTCAAACTCACAGCAATCTTTCTGCCTCTGCCTCCAGAGTGCGGGGATTACAGGCATGAGCCACCACACCCAGCACTGTGGAATGCGGTACTGATTGCTAGTGTGTGTGAGTCTCCATGCCCAATATTGTTATATGTGGTTACTGAGGTTTGAACTGGGGACCTTGTGCTTGCCAGGCAGATGCCAGAACCACTGAGCTAAATCCCTGGCCCTGACTTACTAGTTTTAATCTCTAAAATTGGCAATAGTAGTGTTTCCCCTTTGCTGCACAACAGGCTCCCCTCCAGTTTAGGGTCTGGCTCAGTAAACATGATTGGTATCATCTGTGGTTAGCTGCAGCGCTCTTATGCTCAGGGCTGATCATGCTGGGAGGAGACTAGGTAGGTCTAGAATCTAAGACAGCCTTCTGCACAGTTGTGACCTTAGACTGAGATAGCCTCACACTGTTGAGGAGAAGCCTTCAGGTGGAACAAGCCCAGACTTTTCCTAGAATGGCAGAAGCACATTCAAGCCTCAACATGCTCCATGTGTGTCGAGGTTCCACTGGCTAAAGTCAGTCACACAAGTAAATCCTGAGTCAATGTAAGAAGAGACCGCAGATGTGTGATTTGTTCAGAGGTCAATGAAGTCCCTGGTACATGCAGTGATTGGTAAATGTTAGTTCCTTCCTTTACAGAGGTCCAGAAACAAATGGAGATGCCAACCATTTTGTCTCACCTTTTTCCTAGCCAGTCCCTAATTTTCTGATATCTCGGTTACTGTTACTGAGCCCTGAGCTCAGCCTCAAACTCACATCACAGCAGTCCTCCTGCCTCTGCCTCTCAAGTGCTGGGATTACAGGTGTGAGCCACCACGCCTGGCACTGTGTTACGTGGTACTGATTGCTGCTGGGCGTGAGTCTCCACACCCAGTATTGTTATGTGGTTACTGGGGGATCGAACCTGGGTCCTTGTGCTTGCAAGACAGGCGCTGGAACCACTGAGCTAAATCCCTGGCCCTGTTTGTTTTTACTTTTGAGACACGGTCTTGTATAGTTCAGGCTGGTCTTAAGTCCTCATTTAGCCCAGGCTGACCTCAAACTCACTGTGATCCTTCCACCACAGCTTCCTGAGTGCTGGGGTTACAGATAGGTGCCACCATGCCTAGCACCAACTCAGTCACTGTTCTTGAGAGTCTCTTATGTCATTTTATGGAGATGATAACAATACCAATAAACTTTTGAGAACTACATGTCAGTAGTGCCCTAAGGTTTTTATGTTTACTATTTTATGCAATTCCCACAATTGCCATATGTGAGAGTTGCTCACGTATCTCTTTTACAGGTCAGTGGATACATAAAAGTTAATTAACATTTGCCCAAGGTGAGAAATGGAGAAATTTCTGAGCACAAGTAGTGTCAGAATTGCTGTCCCATGTTTGGGAAGAATAAATGAGTGTGAAAATAATGATAAAGGATAACAGTTAATCAGGATAATAAATAACAGTTGAATATATTTTTTGAACATGAACTATTTACTTTTCATTTTCCTCAAGTACTTTATAATTTTCAAGTGTGTGCTTTATTAATTTCAGAGTAGTCAGGTCAAGCTTTGAAACATTTCCTCTGGTAGTGAGAGGGGCCATACTGCTGAGTGTTTCAGAGTTGGATCATTGGCTTGAAGGGAAAAAAAGTACAATAAACAGGTTACCCCACTATTTATTCTTTAGCCATTGTACTTCTCACAGGTTGTCTTATTTTATTTGTCTCCTCTGAGGTGTTCAAGCTCTTCCAGTATTTCCCTAGCACATGAAAGGATGCTATCTAGTGGTAGCCAGAGGTCATTGCAAGCCTGGAGAAAAATAGAATTTTTATTTATAGTTTTTCTATCTTTTAACTTACTTTCCAGGGAAGAAAAATGCAATTCCCTATGGTTTTTTTTCTTTGAAGGTGATAGGTAATATTCTAATTTAATGCTTTAAAGTGTATACAAGGCAAATTTTATAAAGTTTATTCAGTAAGTCCTGTGGTGGTCATTGTTTCTCTGGTACAAGAACCTAAAAGTATTGATAAGGACCAAAATGTATAACAGATCTGGAGAGATGGGAGGACAATTTTCAGTGTGGCTAGGGGAACAAGAGAGGAAGTAGGAGGAAAGGAAAGAAGAGACAGAAAAGAAAGGAATAGAAATAAAAAATGGAAACAAAACTTTCATACATAAGGAGGGAAGAGGATTTGAAGAGAGGGGAGAGAAATGTAAAAATGAAAAGGATCAACATACATCATGTACAGGAACAAATTCCCTGTGGTGAATGTCACCATTATATATATATAAATTACCCAAAAAAATTCAGAAAATTATTGTGTGCTAAGTACTCTTGTAGGTATTGGGAAGCATTGTGAATAAAATAAAGACTTGAGTCTTATATTCTTGTACAAAGAGATAAACACACAAAAGGATAATTTTAAGGTATTTATCATTGCTATGAAAAAAATAAAACTTGGTGGTATAGGGTCTTGTCATTTTTTAATTACAGCCAGTGACTGAGTGCGTAGTTTCTGTGAAAGCCAGATAAACAACCAGATAAAATAGGATAATCAAGCAAATAATGAATGCATCATACTTGTTCTCAAGCATCGTTGGTGTTTATTTTTGTAGTGGGGATAGAATTTGCAGGACAAGGATGAATAAAATATAGTATATGTGTAACATTCAGTATGGAATAACAAATACACTTAGAGGATAGAGATCAGTCTTATTTGGGTAATGATTAAATCACTAATATTCAAATAAAAACAAAAGTTTCTGTAAAATCAAATAATTTACTTAGCTCTGCACTAATAACCTGTTACCATTGTGGCTAAGGATATAGCTCAGTAGTAGAATTCTGGCCTGGTATGTGCAAGGTCTTGATTTTGAAAAACTGCAAAAAATTGTGCCAATAGAATCTGTCCATATTTACATCTTAATTTTCTCTCTAAATATGTATTGGATGTTTTTTATCTCCTATGCAATGAGTCAGTCAACATGTTAATTTTATTGTTATCATATGAGTGTCTCCAATTATGTCTTCTGGCTACAAGAATTCGAGAAGGGATTAATAAGTATAATCCTTTTGTCTTAATTTCTTAGTTGAGTGTATGATTTTTGTAAATTCTTTTTTTTTTTTTTTTTTTGGTACCAGGGGTTGAATTTTTTTTTTTTTTTTTTTTTTTTTTTTTTTTTTTTTTTTTTTTTTTTTTTTTTTTTTTTTTTTTTTTTTTTTTTTTTTTTTAATTCTTTCAGCTCTTTTTCTGTACTGTATTTTTATGTATAGAAATCATCTGACTTTATTTGATTTGGCTAGTTCAAGCTGTAAAAAAGAACAAATAGTATATTGAACTTCTTTCTGCATAGATTTAAAATTGGTTTTTAGAGCTCAGGAGTCAGCTCAGTAGGTAGAATGCTTAGTCTAGGTTCTATTTCAGCACTACAAAAATCAAAATCTCACATAATTTTAATGTGGGTAGTCAAGACTAACTATAGACTAGCCAAGAGTTTATTAAACAAAATTTTAAAAATGTAACTGCTAAGAGGGACAGACATTAATAGTTAGAAACTTAAATACCCCACTCTCAATAATAGGTAGAACAAACTAGACAGAAGATAAATAAGGAAATACAGGATTTAACAAAATAAATCAACTGTATCTAAAACAACTGTACACAAAACACTCAACCCAACAACAGATACATCTTTTTCTTCTTCTTCTTCTTCTTTTTTTTTTTTAAATGTTTTTGTTTGTTGGTTGGTTGGTGTTCTGTTTGTTTGTTTGTTTGTTTGTTTGTTTTTGAGACAAGGTCTCACTACATAGCCCAAGCAAGCCTTGAACTCACAGCAATCCTCCTGCCTCTGCTTCCTGAGTACTGGGATTATAGGAGTGAGCCACCAAGCCCAACTCAGATACATTTTTTAAAAATATATGTGGGACATTCTCTGAGATTGGCAGTAGGTCACAAATTTAGCTTATTGGACTTGAAGATATTTGTAATAAGGTTTTCCAGAATTGCAAAACTAATAGGAAAGAGAAAGGGGGGGGCTGGGCAGAGTGTTTGTGAGGGTATATACATGCAGATAGAATAGTTATTGGGAGAATTGGCTCCCATTAATTATGAGAGAAGTTCCTCAGCAGGAAACCTGCAAGTTAAAGAACCAGGAAGAGAGGCTGAAAGCATAGCCCTGAGTCTAAAGTCCTGAGAACTCTGCAGGTGGGGGATTGCTTCTAGTCCCAGAATCTACAGGCTGGAGTTCTCCAAAGGCAAGAGAAGGGATATCCGACTTCCAGGAGAAAAGAGTGAATTTGTCTTTTCGCTGCCTAAAATGAATGGTCACAGTATCATAAAAGGATTTCAGAATGACTAGATCACAGAATGACTAGAAAATTCACAAATTTGTAAAATTAGATAACATACTCTTAAACATCTATGACTTAAAAAGATCACAAAGGATCTTAGAGATCCACAAAAATACTTAGAGATGAATAAAAACAGCAACAAAAAAAATCTCTAGCATATCAAAACTTGTAAAATAGTAAAAGCAGGGCTAAGGAAATAAATGTATAGCAATAAATGCTTTCATTAAAAAATAAGATGTCAAAATAACAGCCTAAACTTATAATTTAGGAAAACTAGGAATAGAATAAATTAAATCCATACCTAGTAAAAAGAAGACAATAACAAAGAATATAATTGGGGCCAGGGAGTTAGCTCAGTGGTTCCGGCGCCTGTCTTGCAAGCAGAAGGACCCAGGTTCGATTCCCCGGTAACCACATACCTATACTGGGTGTGGAGACTCACACCCAGCAGCAATTAGTACCGCATACCACAGTGCCGGGTGTGGTGGCTCACGCCTGTAATCCCAGCACTCAGGAGGCAGAGGCAGGAGGATTGCTGTGATGTGAGTTGGAGGCTGAGCTCAGGGCAAGCCCGAACCACAAAATGAGACCCTGTCTCAAAAAAAACAAAAAACAAAACAAAACAAACAAACAAAAAAAAAAAACAAAGAATATAATTGCTAAGAGTTTCCATAAATTGAACTTTAAAATAGTACGGCGATGTTTTAAATGACTCATCTTAAATCAAATGTTTCTCATCATAGTTTCTCTTTCTCAGATTCTTTTTAGTTATTTATTCAGTAGGCCATAGTTTCTACAAAACAGGTCCTTTTGTGGTTCATAAGCATGACTGGGTTTTCATGCTGAGTAAAATTTGCCTTTCTCAAACTTTGTTACAGCACAGGCAGTCACCCATCTACATGGAACATAGAATTAATAATTTTTCAATTGTTTAAAATAGTTAAACTGTTCTGAAATGTATAGTTGCAAAAATCAAATGATTTGCATTTTTAAATATATCATTTTATTTCAGGCTACAGTGTAGAATCTTGGAAGTTCTCCCTCCATCACATCAAAATGGTTTTGCTAATGGGCATGTTAGCAGTATAGATGGAGAAACTATTATCATCAGCGATAGTGATGATTCAGAAACACAAAATAGTTCTTTTCAAAATGGGTAAGTGATTTTTCAATTCATTTTAGAGTTATTTATCAAACTGATGGTGTTTCATTGAAAATTCCTTTCTATTCCTTACTACCCATCTGAACAGTCTGGTACAACAACAGATGTTAGAACTTTCAAAATTGAAACTTACCTTGTTAGTTCTAATTAGCTGCCTAAGAACAGTTTTAGCCAATTCTCTTTCCTTTACATTTATATATTCCATTTTTGTTTACTTGAAAATTTCTATAATTAATACCTATGCTTTGGTGCATCTGGTAAAGAAGCTCTATAACTATCTAAAATTGAGGCACTCAATGCCCTGTGTTAGCTAAGTGCTGGTGGAGAAAAGTCATATAAATGTGTAGATCTGTTGTAATTATTTATTTATGTGCCATACTGAGGATCAGACCCAGGGCCTTGCTCTTGCTAAAGAAGTATTCTATCTCTAAGGAATATCCAGCATTGGTAGGTAATTTAAAATCTCAGGTGAGTCTACTAGTAATTAAGTCCTCTGTTCTTTATAATGGCTCTATGCCTCCATTCTATTCCTTTTTAAACATCTTTAAAATACTTTCTCCAAGCTGAATGTGGTGACACATGCCTTTTATATAACCTGTGAAGCTGAGTTGAGAGGAGTGAAAGAAAGTTAAGACTCAGCCTGAGGCATTTAGCAATTCAGGAAGACCCTGTCTCAAAAAAACAAAGCAAAAATAAATAAATAAAACTTTCTGTGGCATGTTTTGAGGTTTTTTTTGCTTCTTTTATTTTTAGTGAGTAGTACCTTAATATTCAAATAAGAAACTTAAGGTCTCTCTCTTTTTGGGGGGTGAGGGGTTTGGAAATCAAACTCAAGACCTCACATTTACAAAGCAGGCACCAAAACTATTGAGCTAAATCCTCAGTCCCTTGAAGGCTCTCTTAACTACTTACTTTCCCCCTGACATATCAGTGATAATCAGCTCATCTCAGAGTCCTGCAGTTCTTAGTCTATCTGATGTGAACTCTTGTAGGTAGCTATAACTAGCATTTGAAAATTAGCTATACTAGGCACTGAGTAAAGTATTTTGTATACATTGTTGTCTGTTTTGAAAGAATATTATTATTTAACAAGAAAATCTTTGAGGTTTAGGACAATTAATTGTTTTATTGGTGAAGAAATAGACAAATAGATCAGGGAAACAGAATAGACAGTCCAGAAATAGACGTATATAAATATGGTCAACTGATCTTTGACAAAGGTGTGAAAGTATACCAGGGAGCAAAGATAATCTCAGCAAATGGCTCTGACCCAATTAAACATTTACTTGGGAAAAAAAAACCCAAATGTAGAGCACAAAATATTAGCCCAAGATGGATCACAGACCTAAAGGCAAAACACAAAGCTGTCAAAATCCCTAGGACAGTGGTGGCAAACCTGTGGCATGCAGGCTGCAACTGAGCTATTTGTTATCATTGAAATCTCTAAAAGGTTCACCATCATTGCCCTACGAGATCACAAAGGACAAAACCTGGATGATATTAAGTATGGTGAAGACTTTTTAAAATACAAAACAAAAAGGGCAGTAGCTATTGTATTCATCCTTGCTTGCCTATGTCTCCCTACTATGTTTCTGTTTTGGTAACTACTAAATCTTTGTTGGTTCCAGTAATATCTGGAATATTGCAGACTATTAACTGTGAATAAGTGAATGAATGATTAAATATACCGTCAAAGAAAAGAAAAAATGAGAAGTTTTGGGATTGGAGGTTAAATGTGCAGCCTCTTTATCAATTCTTAAAAGAGTAAACTATATTATACCTAACTTTACTCTTGGATTATATAGCTATGGAAAATAAAGTTTAAATGCAAGTTCAAGAACCACTTTTTATCGATTTAGTTAACCTAATTTGAGTGCTCAGTGTTTATTTACAACCAGTTTAACCAATGAAAATTTATTGAATGGGTAGTTAAAATACCTACTCTCTTCATTACTTTTCTCATTGCTCAGACAAAATACTATCCAAAGCTAAAGAAGAGATCATTTACTGTAATCCCAGCACTTGGGAGGCAGAGGCAGGAGGATTGCTGTGATGTGAGTTTGAGGCTGAGCTCAGCACCAGCCTGAACTACAAAGCGAGACCCTATCTCAAAAAAAAAAAAAAAAAAGTAAAAGAAGGGATCATTTATTTGGCTAACAGTTTGTGGAGGTTTCATTTCATAGCTAGCTGGCTTCAAGGCAAGGAGGCATGACATAGGGACATTGCAAAGGGGAAACAATTCATAGTAGGAAGAAATCAGCAAGCAGCAATCTACATATAACAATAGCAGCTCCTTTATATCCCTTTATATTCTGTCTAGGCAGTCTGCCCTTAGTACTTATACCCATAACTATGTCACACCCCAATCAATGGACTAATTTAGTAATTCACACACCCTTAATCCCAGCATCACACACTTTAGATCTGGCCACCTCTGATAAAGCCCCACATATGACTGCATGAGGCTTTGGGGGACATCTAGACATAAACCATAACACCTACCATAATTAAATTGTGTTTTGTGCTATTTTGGCTACTAGAATGAGGGAAGTAGTTAAAATCAGTGTAAATAAGATTCTCTTACAATATAGTCATAGAAATTAAGTTCCCACAAATGTTTCCAAATTATTAACTGATTTGTGTTTTTTAATCTTTTCTAGAAAGAAAAAAGATGCAGTTGATCCCTTACTGTTCAAGTACAAGGTACAACCCACTAAAAAGGAATTATATGACTCTGCAATTGTTAAAGCAACACAGATCAGGTAAAAATTAGTATCTTCTCTCTTGTAGTTTTTTTTTTTTTTTAAACAGGGTCTGTCTTTTGTAGTTCAAGCTGAGCTCACTATGTAGCCCAGGCAAGCCTCACAGCAATCCTCCTGCCTCTGCCTCCCAAGTACTAGGGTTACAGCCATGAGCCACCACTTCCAGCATTATCTTTTGTAGTACTAATTGCTGGTGGGCATGAGTCACCATGCCCAGCATTGTGGTATATGGTTACCAGGGATGAAACTAGGGACCTTGTGCTTGCAAGACAGGTGCTGGAGCCACTGAGCTAAATCCCCAGCCCCTTATCTCTTGTAGTTTAAAGTGTATTACAGTAAGATTTGATTTAGAACAAATGGATAGTGTTACAAGTGTTTGATTTTTTAAAAAAAATTTTAAACAGTATCAATATGTAGTTCAGTCTGGCCACAAACTCATGGAAATCCTCCTACCTCAGGCTCCTGAGTGCTAGAATCATAGGCATGTACCACCACATCTGACTGCTCCCATTTAAAAAATAAATATGTATTGGGCAGGGGAGGCTCAGTGGTTCCGGCGCCTGTCTTGCAAGCGCAAGGACCCGGGTTCGATTCCCCGGTAACCACATAACAGTACTGGGTGTGGAGACCCACACCCAGCAGCAACCAATACCACATACCACAGTGCCGGGTATGGTGGCTCACGCCTGTAATCCCAGCACTCGGGAGGCAGAGGCAGGAGGATTGTGATGTGAGTTTGAGGCTGAGCTCAGGGCCAGCCTGAACCACAAAGCGAGACCCTGTCTCAAAAAAAAAAACAAAAAAACATATTTACATGTTCATAGAATGATAAAAATCAATCTGAATGGAGTTTTTGAGCCCATTGGTAACTACTCCCACGTCTTCTTCAACCTGAAGAATTAAGATGTATTCTATTTATGAAATTTCTCATGAGAAAATTCAGTTTTTCAAAAATGAAAAATTTGAATGTACTTACAAAGATGTCACATTAGTAGTGTTTTAGTATTAAACACATGCATCTGATCAGTTTGTTTCTTGAAAAAGTTAAATAGGGTGTGGGAATGTAGCTTAATAGAGCTCATGCTTAGCACTTGCAAGCTCTGGGGTTCTAGCCCCAGCACAAAAAGGGAGGGGAGGGAGAGAAGGAGAAAGTTACATAATAAAATACTAATGCCCTTTAAAATTTTTATTTGAGACTCAATCAGAGGAGAAATAGTACCTGATATATAAAATAATTATAGGTATCATAGATGTATTTTAGGAAAATTCTTCTGTTGCTCATTGTGGTTAAGGTGTTAGTTATCTGTGGATAAGTTGACATTGTCACACTTCTAGGAATCAGTCTCACATATTATTTGATGTAAAATAATTTTACATACACTCTCAGGCAAGATGAATGAACTCAAGGCCAGCCTTGCCAGTATAACAAGAATCTGTCTCAAACAAAAACTCACATGTAGTTAGTAGTTACTATAGAGATCAACAGAGTCCTTGAGAACTAGTTATTTATATGGTAGTCAACAGACAATTTTATCCTATCCCAATCAGAATGGGTATCATCAAAAACAAAAAAAGCAACACATATTGATAAGGATGAGCAGGAAAAGGATTCCCTACCACACTGTTGATAAGACTGTAAATTAATATACAACTGTGGAAAATCAGTATGGTGATAATTCTCACAGAAAACTAAAGATACAAAGTTTGTTTGACCTACTGTACCTCTCCTGTATTTATTCCTGGAGAATTACAGATATCATACCATAGTGATATTTGCATACTCATGTTTGTAGCAGTGAAATTCACAGTAGCTAAGCTCTGGAACCATCCTAGATAGTCATCAACAGACATGGATAAAATTTGTGTGTGTATGGGGGGGGGAGTATGAATATTATTTGGCTGTGAAGAATGAAATCATGTCATTTGCAGGAAGATGGATGGAAACTGAAAATATATGCTAAGTGAGTTAAGTGAAACACAGAAATTTTAATTTGAAAATCATATTTTCTGCCAGAGACTCAGCTCAGTGGTACTGCACCTGCCTTGCAAGCACACGGTCCTGAGTTTAATGCTCAGTACCCAAAATAAATAAATGAATAAATAAGTAACCATGTTTTCTTTTATGTGAGAAACCTAAAATTAAGTAAAATAAAGGTAAGGAAGAAGGCAGAATTTTTTAAGATAAGAGGATTGGAAGAAAGGAATGGGGTTAAAGGGATTGAAAATGATCAAGATAGCCAGGTGTGGTGGCTCACACCTATAATCCCAGCACTCAGGAGGCAGAGGCAGGAGGATTGCTGGGGGTTCAAGCTAGCCTGGGCTCCACAGTGAGACCTGAACTACAAAGCGAGACCCTGTCTCAAAAAAAAAATAGATCAAGATATGCTAGCTATATTCATGTACCAATTCTCCAAAACAAATATAACTACTATGTACTGCAAAGACATGCTAAAAATAAACCCACAATTTTATATTGTCTTTCCCAGCTACTGTGTGGTGCTACCATGTGCTAGTGAACCTATGTACTTAGAGACTTAGAGTATGGAAAAGAAGGCACATTTTTGGAAGGCTATTGCTTTAAAATGGTATATACCATTCATTGTAGCTTCTAACTTGGCTTTTTCTCAATGAGAGTACTAATTAAAACATTTTTAAAAGTTTCAATTGTAGTTAACATTTTATTGTGAATCCACTCAACTTGTAATGTCCAATATAAATACTTCCGTAAAAATTTTCTCATTACTAAATATTACTGGAAGATGAAATATCCTTCATTTTCTAATTCTTGTTATAAGTGTACAGAGATTATGAAATTTGAGTTGAATTCTTTGATACTAACTAACACTGTCTTCTCTTCTTTCCCTTTGTAGCCGGAGAAAACATCTATTTTCTCGTGAAAAACTAAAGCTTTTTCTGAAGCAACACTGTGAATCACAAGATGGAGTCATTAAAATTAAGGTAACCAGAAGAGTGAAATTATTTATTAGAAAGAAAACAGAAGTCGGTAATGTTATAAAGCATATTAAATGCCCCTCTTTTTATCCAATTTTTAGTACTTTTTAAAAATGTTTCTTGGATAAAATACTATTCTTGCAAATGCTGTAATTGTTAGATGACTATTTTTTCTTATAAAAAACGTCAACCAGGACTGGTGAAAATATATGTAAAGTCTGCAACAACAAAAAAAAAGTTAGGAAGTGGGGCAGCTGTCAATTTCTAATTGTGTGGTTCTGGCTTATAAATAATAGATAGCTTCAAAGAATAATTTTAAAACATCCTACCAGCTAAGAAAATAATATATTAACAGAACAACATAGGCTAATAATAAAGTGTATATTTTATTCCTAGCCATTTAGAAGGAAGAATGAAGTTTTAAACCTCACATTGTACACTAAGTGCAGAGATAAATGGTAAAACTAAAATCAGTTTTTAAAAATGTGAAATACCTAACACACTAGGATAGAGAAAAATTAAGTAAAAAACAAAGCAACCAAATAGGTTAGAAAGATGGATGTATTTGTCAGAAATCAGCTTATGATTCTTGCTGTGCACTTCCTTCTATTTAAATGGAAACATCAAAAGAAAAGACAGAGCCTGGTGTGGTGTTGCAGGCCTGTGATCTGAGCACTCGGGAAGATGAGTCAAGAGGATTGTCACAAATTTGAGCCTGGCCAGGGCTACATAGTTGAAGGCCAGACTGAACTTCATGATGGTACCCTGTTTCAGAAAAAAAGAAAGAAGGAAATGAGTTATGTAAAAAGTACCACTTCAGATCTCTAGAAAGTAAAACAAATTGTTTAATAAATAAAACTAGGGTATGGTGTTACTATTTGGAAAAACAGATCTGATACAAAAAAAGAAAGCTATATAAAATGAAACAAATTTTAATGTTATACAAGCCAAATACTTAAGAGAAGCAATAGAAAGACTTATCAACAGATTGAGTTGACAGTATAAACATATAGGTTTACAAATGATACAAAGTGCCATGGATTTAGCTCGGTGGTTCTGGTGCCTGTCTTGTAAGTTCAAAGGCCTGGGTTCCATCCCTGGTAACCACATACAATGCTGGGCATGGAGACTCACACTCATCAGCAATCAGAACCACAGCACAGGGCAGGGTGGCTCATACCTGTAATCCCAGCACTTGGGAGGCAGAGGCGGGAGGATTGCTGTGATCTGAGTTTGAGGCTGAGCTCAGGGCCAGCCTAAACTACAAAGCAAAACCCTGTCTCAAAAAAAAAAAAAAAAAAAAAAAAAAAAAAAAAAAATATATATATATATATATATATATATATTGCAAAGAGATTCTAAAAGCAAGTACAGTGGTACATTGGTTCTTGAATGTTTTTGTTTGAAAACATTTTGGCTCCCAAACAGAAGCATTTGGCAAAATTTTGTTTTTGTATGGAAACTCTATCAGGTGATAAACATGACCACTGTCATCTTTCCCACACCATCGTAAATGTGGCTATCTTTTCCAAAACCGTAGAACAAATTGTTCTTAAACCAAGGTACCACTATTACCACTGTATTATCATAGAGAAAAGTAGCTGCAATGGACACAATAAAGAAAACCTTTGCCCTCTAGTGGAAAAATGGCACATTACTGTAGTCCTAGCATTTGGGAAGTTGAGGCAGGCACATTACTGCAAGTTCAAGGCCAGCCTGTGTTACATGGTTCAAGGCTCGCACAAACTGCATAGCAAAATCTTGTCTCAAAAACAAAAGAAAAGAAAAGGAAAAATTGGCACATAGATGTGATTAAAACTTAGAGTGAAACATAAAAAACTTGAAAATTGTGTAAGATGGAAAATTAGTAAAATATCTAGGGTTGGACCAGGGTGACAAATAAGCAAGTCCTAGATGTGAGGTAAAAAGAAAAAAATTCATGAGTTTGGCAATTATAGTCATAGAAAAATCTCAGAAAAAATGAATCAGATGCAAAACAAACAAATTATTAATTTCATGTTATTGTGAAATAGTTTCAAAAATCTGGAAGATTTTTCTGAAAGAAGAAAAATTAAATGTGATTATGTGCCTGCCTTGGAGACCAGAATGCTGAGCACTATGCTCTTAATAGCACTGAATATCAGAGATTAATATTAAGTGACGCTTACAAGAGTTTTAATGACTTAGGTACTTGGGATAAATGCCTAGAACAGCCCTCAGTATGTGGTTGACCATCAGTGATTCTATGAATAATTATAGACTTTAAAATTACCATTTGGCCAGAATCAGTTATATAATAGTGAACAAAAAAGAATTGGGAAAAGACATGAGTATATATTTCAGTCAGTAAACATAAAAAGAAGCTCATCTTTACTTAATAGACAAATGAAAGGTTATAGTAAACATTTTTCACTGAGGGCATAATAAAAGATCCCCAGTAGATATTTTGGGATATTTGTGCATAGACATGAAAACAATGAAAGCTGATTCCCAGTGGTAGTGAGCATGAGTAACAGCTCGGACTATGTACAAGTACACAAAATAGGGGCATTTGTGTTTATTGTGTGTTGTATGTGTATGAATAAGGAGTTGAAGTAATTAATGTATTAAAACATATTTTGACCTTTTTTGAATACATAAAATTGATCATCTCTAATTTGAAAATCTGAAGTGCTACAAAATCCATAAAGCTTTTCGAGTACTGACACGATTCCACAAATATAAAATTCTCTATCATGAAACTTTTTATTGAAAATTTTATATAAATTACCTTCACACTACATATATATAAACCTGTATGAATAGCATGTTTAGAATTGGGTCCCATCTCCCACATATCTCATCATGGATATGCAAATTTTCCAAAAGCTTTTAAAAAGTCTGAAAACACTTCTGTTTCTAGCATTTTAGTTAAGAAATACTCATCCTCCAGGCTCGAGATATCGCTCAAGGGCACTGCACCTGCTTGGCAAGTGCAAGGTCTGAGTTCAATCCCTGGTACAGGGGGGTAAAAAAAAAAGAAAAGAAAAACTTGTTCTATATTTGAGAGGAAACGATATATGTACTCTGTATTCATACATAATAGGGAATTCTGCATTCTGAGAGTGATGAGTAATAATATACATTATCCTGATAGAAATGACTTACAAAATATTAATAGATTCCTTATTTACTATGATGACCAGAACTGACTGAAAATTAAATGTTAGAAGCCATGTTCCTGACCAGGGATTTAGTGCGGTGGCACAGCCCCTGCCTCACAAGCACAAGGTCCTAAGTTCACTCCCCAGTGGCAAAAGAAAAAGAAAAAAAAATTGTATTCTACTGAAAAATATTATGTAGAAAATCCCAGTTAGAAGTGTTCCTATTTTATTGATATTTAAACTTTTTGTATCATTACTTTCTTTACATGTTTCTTGTGAGATACTTCTGTAAATGATATTTGTTTTCTTTGAGAAAAAGAATGATTTTTGTCCCTAAGCCCTAAATTAGTAAAATGTCTAGGGTTGGACCAGGGTGACAAATAAGCAAGTCCTAGATATGAGATAAAAAGAAAGAAATTCATGAGTTTGGCAATTATAGTCATAGAAAAATCTCAGAAAAAATGAATCAGATGCAAAACAAACAGATTATTAATTTCATGTAATTGTGAAATGTTTTCAAAAATCTGGAAACATTCTTGATAATTTATGGTAAAGCATTACTTGAATTGTAGTTTTGTTCTGGTCAAGCTGGTAATTATTTGGTTAAGAAAAGGCTCAGGTAAACCAACTAAAATATATTTCACTAGACAATAACATGAAATTCTCTTTTTGATTTGGTCTTTAGCAGCAATGACTGTGATTACATGACTTAGGATCTTTGTATGTAGTTTACTAACATTTTGTTATTCTTTTTGTTAAGGCATCATCTCTTTCAACATATAAAATAGCAGAACAAGATTTTTCTTATTTCTTCCCTGATGATCCACCTACATTCATCTTCAGTCCTGCTAACAGACGAAGAGGAAGACTTCCCAAACGACTCTCTGTTAGTCAGGTAAAGAGAAGAGTTTAAAATCATAATAAAACAGTATTGAGAATCAAAAGCAGTATTTGGTTCCCCCTCACTCTCATAGCCCATAGGAAGAAGCTCACTGCTTTACACAAAAAAATGGGGGCATTATATATTGGTAGCTACTCTGCAATTACAGTTTGTAGAGGTTTCAAGTACAAATTAGACATAGCTCTCAGGCCACAGAGATTAGTTGATTACCAAGTAAAAGCAAGAATACAAAACAGTTACTGAAATGTAAAGCAGGACGAAATGCAGGGAATAAATTGTGCACTTGAAATGTGAAAAACAGTAAGTTATGACCCAATGAAATGAAGAAAGACTTTAAAAATGCAATTCTTGAGCTAGACAAAACACATGATTTCTAATGATGAAGCAAAAAAATAGAAAAGATATTTGAGGCATGAACAAGGGTTACAAGTGACTTGGCGTTTGTTTGTAGGCCATCATTGATTGAGCAGTACATGCAGGATGGCTGATCTGTTAGACACATGGATATAATGGGAAATGAAGCAAAAGATCTGTAGGATTTTCCCCGCCACCACCACCAGGACTCTCACTGAACCAAGGCCTTCCACTGAGCTACATCCCAGCCCTTTTTATTTCTTGTTTTGAAATGGTCTCACTCACATGCCTAGGCTGAGCTCGAACTTGCAGTCCTCTTACCTCAGCCTGTCAGAGTTCTGTGCTTATGGTCATGCACCACCATGCCTCACTCCATTACTCTTTTGGCCTCTCCAATTTCTCTGTACAGTCAGATACTTCTGAATGTCCTTTTCGTAATATGCGGTATATTTATCTTTTGTGCAGACTGAAAGTAGACTAACCAAAAAACGATACCTTAAATGCAAGCAAGTAACAATGTGTGCTGATCCAGTGTATGTATGAGTGGCCTCAGAATGCAAAATAAATCTTCCCTAAGGAGCTTTGAGACAGAAAGGAAAGGGTAGTTCTGTGCCCACTTTATTTTTCTTACCTTTAGCAGTAAGGAATTTCCCTCCCTCAGGTTATTGTTATTTCTTAATTTAGTGAGCAGGAACACCATGAAAATTTCTGGAATTGGGTAAACTAATAACCTACTGTAGTTGTTTGAGTTGGAAGGAATTTATTTTAGGTTATTCTGCTTATTTAAAAATTTCCCTTTCTTTCCGTACTTTTATTTTCTCCGACCTTTGTTCTATACGTTCTGTTTTGTTATCTTCTGCTAGGGTAAGGATTGCTGATGACTATAATGATTCGCAAACCAGGTTCCAACTGCTTCTAAGTATAGCTTGTTGCACATTCAGCATGATTTGAGAATTTATTGAAGAATCTTTGAGAGGTGTTTCCAGGCTTCAGTTAAGTGTTGGCTAAAAAAGTTGCTTGTGCTGTAAGAAGAAGAAGCAGAGGAAGGGCATCTTTTTCTTTTTTCTTCCCTGATGAAACACCTTCAGTGGAGACTGTTCTGCTGTGCTGTTTCTTTCTCAGTGCTCTTGTCACTCTTCTCAGTACTTTCTTCTCCCCTAAAAGAGGCCTATTTCCTTCTTCCAAATAATTTTCAATACAGTTAGCTGCTTTTTATATCTCTAACATTAAATATTTTATTATATTATCTTACAAGCTCTTCAAAATAGGCATTTTACAAATGAAGAGATAAGCTCAGATTGTCTTTCTCAAAGTAACATTAGAGCTGAAACTGCGGTACAAAATTGATCTTGTTTTTATTGCCAGCTTTAGTGATTGTATTAGTGATACAATACTTGAGATAACTAACGTCAAAATGACTACCACTTTTATTTTCCTACTCTAACTTAATTATAGCTATCTCTTTTAACTATTTAGAATTTCCATTTCAGCACTTAGCCAAATTCTGAGGTTTTGTTTACTCAGATGTCAACAGTTGGCTGTAGTGAGCCTTCTCATATTTCACTTAAGCTCTGACTTCCATGCTAAACTGTGAGAGATGAGACAAAGTTTCTTGTTTTTTTTTTTTTTTTTTTTTTTTTGAGACAGGGTCTCATTTTGTGGTTCAGGCTGGCCCTGAGCTCAGTCTCCAACTCACATCACAGCAATCCTCCTGCCTCCGCCTCCCGAGTGCTGGGGTTACAGGCGTGAGCCACCACGCCCGGCAATGTGGTATGTGGTATTGGTTGCTGCTGGGTGTGAGTCTCCACACCCAGTATAGGTATGTGGTTACCGGGGATTGAACCTGGGTCGTTGCGCTTGCAGGACAGGCTGGAACCATTGAGCTAAATCCCCAGCCCTCCTGCGCCTGTCTTGCAAGCGCAAGGACCTGGGTTCGATCCCCGGTAACCACATACCTATACTGGGTGTGGAGACTCACGCCCAGCAGCAACCAATACCACATACCACATTGCCGGGCGTGGTGGCTCACGCCTGTAATCCCAGCACTTGGGAGGCAGAGGCAGGAGGATTGCTGTGATGTGAGTTGGAGGCTGAGCTCAGGGCCGGCCTGAACCACAAAATGAGACCCTGTCTCAAAAAAAAAAACCACAGGTGCAGGAACCACTGAGCTAAATCCCCAGCCCCCACAAAGTTTCTTGTTTATCACCATGAGTAATACTGTGCCTATTACATGGTAGGGACTCCAGTATTCAAGTGAATTATGTTTTGTTGCATTTGTAAGTGAATAATAGACATTAAGCAGGTTAAAGATATTTTTTAAAGTTGATTTTATTGGTACATTATATATATATAAAATGATCACAGTTAAAGATATTTTTATGAGAAATAAAGTAAAAATAAAATTTTGACATTGGCCACAAGAACTTTTCTGACCTGTCTCTTCTCTGCCTCTTTCATATTTGATGTTTTACCAAATAGTTTATAAAGTAACCTAAAGGATTTGTTTCTCTAATTTATTACTTTACAACTTTTGCAGAGTATTACTAGTTTTTTCCTGGGATGTTGTTCTACTAATTTCTAAGTCTACCTCATGTTCTATATATTACCTTGATTAGAGTTATTAAAGATTCAGTAATATTTTCATAACAAACTATGGAAATAAAGAAAACATGTCTTAATACTTCAGAATAAAAACTCATTTTAGTATGAAGAAGATAATTGGTGTGAGGTTTTAAATTTTTGTTTTTTATTCTTGTTATAAAAATCAATTTATCAGTTTGTATAGTTGGTTTATGACTTTAATTTTTTGGTTTGTTTTTTAGGAAGACAGTATTGCTAATAAACAGACTATTGCAACTTATAGGAACAAAGCTATGAAAGAAAGAAACAAACTTTTGAAACAAGAAGAAATGAAGACACTGGGTGAGTTTTAGAATTTTCTGCAGACAGGTATGATTGTACATACCTGTAATCCCAGTCTTCAGGAGGCTAAGGCAGGTCGATCTTGAGTTGAAGGACAGCCTGAGCTATGTAATGGGATTCTGTCTCAAAACACACACAAACAGGGCTGACTGTTTGGTTCAGTGGCACTGTGCGGTTCTCAAGTGCAAAGTCCTGAGTTTGATGATTGGACGGGAGAGACAGAGACACACTCCCACAAACTTTCTCTCTCTCCCCCTGTCCCCTCTTCCCTCTCTCTCCTTCCCTCCCTCTGTGCATGTGCGTGTGTGTGTGTGTGTGTCTGTGTGTCTGTGTGTCTGTGTGTGTGTGTGTGTGTGTGGTGTCTTCCTTTCCCCCTTCTTCCTTCCTTCCCTTCCTCCCTCTCTGCTTCTCTGTGTCTCTCTCTGTCTCCAAAAACTGTTTAGAGACTATAAAGACTGATTCTCCTGTGGTCAACTGAGGGATATTTCTAAAATGACATATTTCTAGTTTATAATTTGCCCACAGATAACTGATAATTTTCCCTTTATTATTTTTTAATAAATGAGACCTATTCATCTCTTAAAACAATATGTTAAGGTACAACATATATAGCACAAACTACTTAATCTAGATTAAGCAGAAATAGGAGTTACTAGGATTAACAAAATGTTTTGGGCCACTGTACATAACTTAACAGTTTTTAAAAATGTTGTTTTCTCAACTTGAGTGCATATGGATCTTGTTAAAGTGGAGATTTTAAATTAGTAAGTTTGGGTTGGAGCTAGGATTCTATATTTTTTTTTAATTCAAGTTTTTATTGGTACATTATATATACACATCATCATCACATTCAACATGAGAATTTGTACCAGTATATGACACAATTTAATTCTCATTTTTTCCCATTCCCCTTCCCCCCTTCAACCCCCCCACCTCCTACATACATAAGCTTTGTTTCCTTTTATTTTATCACCATCACATTATTTTCCCCTCGTTATTTACCCCTATACCCTATTTCCTTTTAAAACTTTCCTATTTCACAATATCTGCTATGTATACTAGAAATCATTTAACATCTTCATTTTCTCATACCAGAGAAAAGATATGATATTTACACATCTGTACCCCATTTATTTCACTTATGAGGATATCCTGAAGGTGCATCCATTTGAGTATAAATGACTCAATCTTACATTTTTTTTATGGTGGAGTAATATATTCCATTCTATAAAAGAACCACATCTTCTTTATCTAGTCTCCAGTTGATGGACAAGATTTTATATCTTTAACAAGGTGATAACCTCCTCGCTTATCCTTAGAACACAATTTGAGTATCAAGGCTTAGAAAGACAAGATATGATTGTCCTTGTGCCGTAGTTTGTCTTAAACCTACTCATTCGCTTTTCCAATTTTAATCAATCTTTTCAGGAATTTTATGAGTTCCTATTAATTTCTCTTATCCATAAATTATTGCAGGGCATCCTTCATTACAACAACAACAAAATACCAAGTATTGTTTTGTTTTGTTTTTTTACCTGTGTACATTTTAAAGTTTGACTTTTCTCTACAGCTTTTGAAAAGGCTAAATTAAGAAGAGAAAAAGCAGATGCCCTAGAAGCCAAGAAAAAAGAAAAGGAAGATAAAGAGAAAAAAAGAGAAGAACTAAAGAAAATTGTTGAAGAAGAGAGATTAAAGAAAAAGGAGGAAAAAGAGAGGCTTAAAATAGAAAGAGAAAAGGTATTCATTTGAGTCTTATTAGCTATTTTTTCTGCATACAGTAGTATTTCACATATTTAAATTCATGCTTAATTTTCAAATGCTTTTGTCACTTTTATTCACATTTATGACTGTATAAAATGCCAAGAAACAATATTGGTTTAGTTTCCTTTGCTCTGGAAAATTTAATAAAGGACTCCAGGTCCATCATATTTCTGTGTGTCTTTATCAAATGCCTTAGGGTTCAGCATTCAGTATTTTTACATGCCTTTACCCCTCACTTAATCTTTTAAAGTTCAACTCTTAATAATTTCCTCCATTAGTTAAATTCTAAATTCAGAGAGGATGATATATAAAACTTTTAAAGGTAATATGTAGCTAGGAAAATGTCATATATTGGAGGCAAATGCAGTGCTGCACCGCTGTATTTTTGTCTCTTCTACAGTCATGTACACTCTAGAGAACTTATAACTGGTTCCTTCCAAGTCAGGGCTTTTCATAGGTTTTTCTGAGATTTTTACTTTCTAGCCTTTGAGGACCAGGAAACATTTTGTGCTCAAGTAAATTGCTCTTGTTTCCTGAATTAATTTCAAATAATTTCGTATATGCTTTTAGGGTGGTATATGTGGAGATCTAATACAAGTTCACTCTAGAGAATGTGAAGAATGAAAAAAATCACCTTAATTCAGTGACAACATTTAAAGAAACAACTAATTTTGGGGCCGAGGATTTAGTTCAGTGGTTCCAGCTTCTGCCTTACAAGCACAAGGTCCCGAGTTTTATCCCTGACAACCACATACCATAATGCTGGGTGTGGTGACTCACCTCCGTAATCCCAGCACTCGGAGGCAGGGGCAGAAAGATTGCTGTGAGTTCGAGGCTTGCTTGGGCTACATAGTGAGCTCAGGGCCAGCCTGAACTACAAAAGTGAGAACCTATCTCAAAAAAACAAAAAAAGAAAGAAAGAAAGAAACTAATTCTTGATTTATTTTCATATTTATTCTGAGCCTTAAAAATTAGAGCGTCTACCGTTTAATTTTTTTTTTTTTTCTGAAATAGGGTCTTGCTTTGTAGTTCAGGATGATCCTGAGCTCAGCCTCAAACTCACATCACAACAATCCTCCTGCCTCTGCCTCCCAAGTGCTGGGACTGCAGGTGTGAGTCACCACACACGTCACTGTGGTAGGGTGTAGGTCTCCACGCCTACAGTATTGTATGTGGTTGGGAGGGGATTGAACCCTGGTACTTGGGCTTGCAAGACAGGCGCTGGAACCACTGAGGTAAATTCCCAGCCCTACCATTTAAATTTTTTTTTTTTTTTAGGTTTTTTGAGACAGGGTCTTGCTTTGTGGTTCAGGCTGGCCCTGAGTTCAGCCTCCAACTCACATCACAGCAATCCTCCTGCCTCTGCCTCCCTAGTGCTGGGATTACAGGCGTGAGCCACCAGGCCCAGCACTGTGGTATGTGGCACTGGTTGCAGCTGGGCGTGAGTCTCCATGCCCAGTATTGTTATGTAGTTACTGGGGATTGAACCCGGGCCCTTGTGTTTGCAAGACAGGCACTGGAACCACTGAGCTATATCCCCGGCCCCTACCATTTAAATTTTAATAGACTTTTTTCACTTAACATATTATGTTCTTAAATAATTTAAGTGAAAATTTTAATTATAGCATAATTCATCAATTAGTTATAGTTAAGTGCTTTGCAGTTCTTTTCCTTTGGAGCAGGGTCTTGCTAAATAATTCAGGTTGACCTTGAACTCACTGTCCAGCCCAGGCTACAGTTCCCCTGCCTTAGCCTCCCAAGTGCTAGGATTACAAGTGTGCACCAATTTTTTGCTCAGAAATCCAAATTCTAAATTTGGACTAAGTTCTCTTTTGGACTTAGGAAGTATGTGTAAAAATAATATGTCAAAGAGTAAAGACATTTAAAAATACTTTTATATACACACATAGCTAAGTGCTTGCCGAACATGTTCTTATTTCACTGTTAGTAACAATGGAGAATATCCATTTCATTACATTTTATAAGAACTCTTTGGGAGGAATTTTTGCAGATAAATACTCAAAACACAGTTAAGTTCTGTAATGAAACATTTCATGAAGAAGAATTGATAATGAATACATCTGTTTATGTCTAATGTTTCTAAATTCCAGAAGAAAGAATATAAATATATAAATATATATTCCTTAAAAATAATCAAATATTTTATTTATGTTGTACTTCATTAGAGAGCCTGAGGGGTCAACATATATATTTTAGTTTCATATATCAGAACTAAGAAGTAGTGACTTCAGAAGGCCAAGTGAGCAGGAGAGATAGCCTGTACTATAAGAAAGAGAAGCCCATCATCCGTGTTCTAATATTGTTGCTTTTATTTGTTGTTCCATCTGCTTGTCTCTAAGCTGTTATCATTCAAGTGAATCTTGAAACTAATAAAGTATTACAGATATAAGGGGAGTCTTATTTTAAGTACACTAGTAATTACCTTGTCAGGATGTAGTTGAATTGAAATATAGAGGGGTGATATAGGCAGAGTCAGGTAAAATATTTATTCTGGAGCTGGTGGGTATATTTTCAATTTTTGTAGCATTATTTTCATAGACATTTTTCTGACCAGTGCTTCTAAACCTTTGGTATACATTAAAGTCACTAGAAACACTTGTTAAAATACCAGTTACTCGGGCTGGGGATTTAGCTCACATTGCTGCACCTGCCCCTCAAGTGCAGGGTCCTGAGTTTGATCTCCAGTACCAAAAAAAATATATACTAATTGCTGGTCCTAACCCGAGAATTCCTGGTTCAGTAGGTCTGGGGTGGGGCCAAAGTATTTACATTTCTAACAAATTCTCAGGTGATATTAATGTTGCCTAATAAATTTCTTCTAAGAATTTTTATTAACTTTTTGTTAGGAAAGAGAGAAATTACGTGAAGAAAAGCGAAAATATATGGAATACATAAAACAGTGGAATAAACCCAGAGAAGATATGGAATGTGATGATCTCAAGGTATAAGCATGTTATGTGATGTGCGACAGATAACTGTTTTATATGCTATTTGACGAAATGTTTCTTTTACTTATAGTAGCCTCTTTTCTTTGTATTTAACTAAGAAGAAATCTAAGAAGAAATAGCCAATTAAGCAAATATTTATATATAGAATTCCAAGTTAGCATCGCTAGTGTTTTGTAGTAAGTTTTAATGACTGTTATTCTTCAGAAATAATTGGTCAGTTCTTGTGATCCTTGACAATCCAGTTACTGCCATAGTGAGGCATGTGTTTAGGTTGTTTGCTCGGTAAGGATTCTGTTTTTATTTATTTTTTTTTTTTAAGGTTTTTTGAGACAGGGTCTCACTTTGTGGTTCAGGCTGGCCCTGAGCTCAGCCTCAAACTCACATCACAGCAATCCTCCTGCCTCTGCCTCCCGAGTGCTGGGATTACAGGTGTGAGCCATCACACCCGGCACTGTGGTATGTGGTACTGGTTGCTGCTGGGCGTGAGTCTCCATGCCCAGTATTGTATGTGGTTACCAGGGATTGAACCCGGGTCCTTGCGCTTGCAAGACAGGCGCCAGAACCACTGAGCTAACTCCCTGGCCCAGGATTCTGTTTATTTCCAGAAATAACAAAAGTGTTTAAATGAAACTCATTCACTTCAGTTTACAAGGAAGCACTTCTAAATTAGCAGTAGATAATGCTGTATATCATAAGGAAGTACTACATAGAAGATAATATTTGTATAGTTTATTTGACTTCAGAATCTAGAATAAATGAGACAGTGAATAAAATAGGATAGAAGGATGGGGGCCGGGGATATAGCTCAGTGGTTCCGGCGCCTGTCTTGCAAGCGCAAGGACCTGGGTTCAATCCCTGGTAACCACATAACAATGCTGGGTGTGGAGACTCACCCCAGCGGCAACCAGTACCACATACCAGTGCCGGGCATGGTGGCTCACGCCTGTAATCCCAGCACTCGGGAGGCAGAGGCAGGAGGATTGCTGTGACGTGAGTTTGAGGCTGAGCTCAGGGCCAGCCTGAACGACAAAGTGAGACCCTGTCTCAAAAAACCTTAAAAAAAAAAAATAGGATAGAAGGAAAGAGGAAAGAAAAGAAAAAAGGGAAAATAGAAGGAAAGAACGTGGAAACAAAGCTTTTTTGTTTGTTCATATGTTTGTTTTTTTTTTGAGACAAGGTCTCGCTTTGTAGTTCAGGCTGCCTCTGAACTCATTTTGTAGCCCAGGTTACCCTCGAACTCAGCAATTGAGCGCTGGGATTACAGGTGTAAGCCATCACACCCAGCATTGTTGTATATGGTTAGTGGGGATTGAACTCAGGACCTTGGCTTGCTAGGCAGGTGCTGGAACTACTGAGCTAAATCTCCGGCCCAACAAATCCTCTTTATAAGGAAGAGGAGTTGAAAGTGGAGGAATGGGAATAAAGGAAGCAAGATAGTATTATGTACAGGTACAAATTCCCTATGATTAATGCTATCATATATAACTAAAATGTCAAATGTTTTGCTTAAATACAAAATAAATGAATAAAAACTTAAAAAAAAAATGATCCTCTAAACTAGGAAATAAACTTCAGCTTAAAGTTATGTTCTTAGTTTGAGAAAAGAAAATTGTCTGTTCCTCATAGTCTTCTAAGGCTTGTGACAGTAAAGTTGGAATAAGTCCATAACATTTTTACAGTTCCAGGGGTGATTGTCATAAAACTCCAGGGTTGAGAATCATTAAGCTACATGGAATAGCAATTACTAGATAATGAACATGTCTTATTCAACTTTTAAATTTTCCTGTACTTAGTTCAAATAGTTATATAAATAGTTTAATTTTACAGGAACTTCCAGAACCAACTCCAGTGAAAACTAGACTACCTCCTGAAATCTTTGGTGATGCTCTGATGGTTTTGGAGTTCCTCAATGCATTTGGAGAACTTTTTGATCTTCAAGATGAGTTTCCTGAGGGAGTAACCCTAGGCAAGTATTCTACTTATGCATTACTGCATTATAGTTCAGCCTAAAATTAGGGACTAAAAAAGTCCTCTCAAAGTTCTTTTGGGTTACTGGACTTAGCTGGCATTCTCTCTCGGCGTCTCATGTTGAAACAGTGGCTGGAGCTAGTCACTTAAGGGTCTGACTAGCTGAATGCTCACAGAGGCTTCTCCATGTGCCTCATTCCTCTTCACTAGCCTCCTGCTTCCACTGCACTTCTCACATGGCAGCCCCGAGCTCCAGAAGGCTGGAACCACAGACAGCCCGTTCTCTGACAGCCTTGGCTTGGAACCGCATAGCCTGCCTTGTGTCACATTCCATCGGGCAGAGCAGTTACAAACCACCTGGAACTGAAGGGAGTGGAGAAGTAGGAGTGCGGTGTGCATGTTTATAGATAATGATTGCCTACTTGACATTTGTATTTCCATTTAGTTTAATTTTAATAGTTTAATATGAAGGAAAATTTGGTCAGATTTTGAATTTTTAGCTGTCACATAGCCAAGGTTTTTCAAGATGCATGTAGAAAGACCTTCAAAAGTAAAATTATGTCACGCTGACTTTAATGAGTACTATATGTTCATCAGGGGAACTCTCAATTTTTCCATTTTATCCTTATGAGTTACTTAGGGTATGAATGATTATGTTTTATAACTCAAAAAGTTCTAAGTAATGCTATTATGAGTTAAATGAATTCGATAAGAAACATTTACTTAACACATTAACACAATGTTAGGATTCAACCCAAAAGTTAATGGGTTAGGAGTTTAGTTCAGTGCTGTAGTACTTGGCTAGTATGTGCAAAGCCCTGTGTTCAATCTCCAGCACTTCAAAAATGAAACAACAAAAAGCTGTTAACCTGGTAATTACCTCTCCTGTGCACTCAATGTCACACTTACCTTTCAGCAATAGTAAGACAGGGCCAGGAATTTAGCTTAGTGGTTCTGGTGTCTCCCTTCAAGTGCAAGATCCTGAGTTCTGTCCCTGTTAATCACAGTGCCAGGTGTGGTGATTGATGCCAATAAGCACACTCTATAACCACATACCACAGTGCCTGGTGTGGCGGCTGATGCCTAGAATCCAAGCTCTCAGGAGGCAGAGACAGGAGGATTGCTGTGAGTTTATAGCTTGCCTGGGCTACTTCGTGAGTTTAGGGCCAGCCTGAACTACAGAAAGTGAAACCCTGTCTAAAAAAAAAAAACCAACATCACAGCTGGGTATGGTGGTGAATCCTGTAATTCCAGCACTGAAAGATTGAGGCCCAGAGGATCACTGTGAGTTCAAGGTCATCCTGGCCTACATAGTGAGTTCAAGGACAGCCTGAACTAAATATATAGTGAGACACTGTTTCCAAGAAACTTAAATAAGTAAATAAATACTTTTTTAAAAAATAATATAATAAATCTTTGCATTGTAATAATATTTAGATGAAATATTGATCGAATGAGGGATTTTTGGGGGGCTTTATTGAATCCAGTAACTTTGGCCTATGGTTTTACTGTACTCAGTTTTTAAAAATAATTTTGGCTTGAATTAATACTTAGTTATGCTTTTCTGTTGTTAATTAAATGTTTATTATTCCACTGAAGTTTTCTCAGTCATGAACAGAACTTTAAATTCATTTTAAATATTTTATTCACAGAAGTGTTAGAGGAAGCTCTTGTAGGAAATGACAGTGAAGGCCCACTATGTGAATTGCTTTTTTTCTTCCTGACTGCAATCTTCCAGGCGATAGCAGAAGAAGAAGAAGAAGTAGCCAAAGAGCAAATAACTGATGCTGATACCAAAGGTCAGAGTTGTATATTATTGCTGACTGAGCCATAGTAGCTTTGTAGTAAAACAAAGTTCTAAGATTATTTAATAATTATATTAGCTTTTACAGTTTGGTCATGTTACCTGATGTTAAGTGATATACTAACAACATATTACCAGTTGTTTTATAAAAATTTTATTTTAATGTGACCTGTTTTGGACACTCTTTAAGACATTACGCCCAATGTGTGGTGCTTTTATTCCTTTAAATTATTCCTTTAAATTCCTTCCAGTTATTCCTTTAAATTTCCTTCAGTTATTCCTTTAAATTACAGATAGTATCTGTAATCAGAAATTATTTTGCTAAATTCCACTCATTTTTCTCCCTCCTAAGGAAGACTTGAGTTGTTATGAAGTTACTGAGTTTAAATTGAGGATCAGGTGTGGTGGCACACACCTGTAACCCAGCACTTGGAAGGCTGAGGCAGGAAGATCACTGCAATTTGAGGCCAGCCTGGGCTACACAGCAAGACCTTGTCTCAATAAATAATTAATTATTAAATAAACAAATATAAAATACTACTTCTGATTTAATTTCATATTTGGCAATTTTTATAACAGACTTAAAATTTTTATTTTATTTTACTAGTTTTTCAGATAAAAGTTTTGTTTCTTAAAAATCAGTCCTTTAAATATCTAGAGTCAGTGTGTGGTATATTAATATAGAGATAATTTTTGGACAAAACTCTGTTTAATTTTTGAAATATTATGTTCACTATTTTGTTTAGGATTTATCTCTGTTGGAAGAAATGACTTGGCTTCCTAAACTATAGACTATGAACTTTGCTACATGTGGGATTTAGCACTGGAAGCTTGATTAAACATTTTAGTGGGTTACATAAAAATTCACAATAATAACTGTTGAAAGACAATGATGGAACATTTCAGCATTCAAACAGTTTTGTTGACCTTAGATAATTTGAGCCTCAGGGTCTGGAGCAACAGGATATTGATGAATACAGATGTGATATTGGTTGTCTTTTAATTTTAGTCTGGGTTCAAACAAAATATACTCTTCAGGCTAAGTGCTAATCATCATGGTTCTTTTTCAAGGCACTAACAATATGGCACCCATTGTCACCTCAGATAATTTAATCAGTTAAATGAAAGTATTTATTATTTTAGCCATTAAGTTATATTAATATGCAGTAACATTACAGAGCTACTGATCAAGTTCTGACCTTAACAGAAAACATTATGCTATCTTTAATTCATTATTTAAACCCAATGAATTCTGTAGTTTTGGAAGTCCTAGTACAAAGCAAATGTGGAGTGAAAAATAAGTTGTGCTGCAAGCTCAGTGTAAAGAGGAAAATATATGAGATTTTTGGTGTCTGTATTGCCATTTTCTTTCATATTCATGATTTGTTGGCCCTTTTAAGCTTTATTCTTACACAGAACTGAGGATAAATATAAATAGATGTAAGGTCTATCAGAATAAATGTTGACCACTAAATGAGGTGTCCATGTTCCACTTAAATAAATATTTTAGCTGGGTATAGCGGCTCATGCCTATAATCCTAGTACTCGAGAGGCAGAGAAAGGAGGATTGCCATGAGTTTGATGCTAGCCTGGGATACATAGTAAGCTCAGGGCCAGCCTGAAATACAAAGTGAGACCCTGTATCAAAAACTAAAAAAAAAATTTTATTTAAATGTTGAGAAGAAAAAACTTAGTTTTTAGTTGGTTCTTGGTTGCCCTGTTTTAATATCAAATCTTAGAAATATTTATTAATGATTTTTTAAATCTTACATTAAATGTAGTTCTTAGAGCCCTACAGAAGGGAGAAGGTAAAAGGAGTGTTAGCACGCAGTTTCAATCTGCAGCACCACACACACAAAAAAAAACAAAGAAGTTTGAGAGCAAGAGCAAACTCGTCAAGTAGAATACTTTGTATATTTGCTGAGATATCATTGTTTAGTATTGGAATTGTGTGTATCTAATTCTAGATTAAGATGATAATAATTAGGTGTCAGTTTCCAGTAATCTTAACATACTGAATACAATTCAGTTGTAGTCTCATGGTGTGAAGTTCCAAGTGACTAGAAGCAAATTCTAGAGTGACAGAATTTCTCAGGAGTGCCATGTAGTATCTACTACTAGTAGTAGTATCTACTACTTCAGTTAGAGAACACATGTTTTAACATGTTGCTTTCCTCAATTTAAAATACAAGATATGTATGAAATACATGGTGGATATTTAAATTTTTTAAAATTTATTGTAGTAAATTACATATTACATTTAATCTCCCTCAAAGACACCGCCACTTCCACCTGTGCTTTGGTTGGTTGGCTGGTAATTTGTTTTAGGTTTTTTTGAGACAGAGTCTTGCTATGTCGTTCAGGCTGGCCTCAGACTCCCAGGGATCCATCTGCCTCAGCCTCAAGTGCCAGGCTTATAGGCATGCACCATCACACCCAGCTCCTACTCTCACTTTGAACACATGTCCCTTCTCTCTTGCCACTTTCCAAGCAGTCCTGGAAGTTCTTTTTCATGTGTTTATGAAGAGTGATTTAAAAATATAACAAATGCAGCTACTGAGTGCCATCGAATGAGAAGGCAGGCTGATGAAAATGTTCTGGTATACCTTCATTCGCCTTACTTACCAGATCTATCATGAGGCAGCTTCTGGCTCTTCTCAGAGTCAAAATAGCCATACAAGATAGATGTTCTCTGTCAGTTCAGGACATCAAGACAGCCATGACAGTGGAACCAAAGACATGAAAGTGTACCTCTAGAACTGCTGCAGAAAGTGGCAAGAATGGTGGGATACGTGTTTGAAGAAAGAGGAAGTACTTTAAGGAGGATTAATGGCAATGTGTCTTATACTGTAACAATTTTTTTTTTTTTTTTTTTTGAGACAGGGTCTCACTTTATAGTTCAGGCTGGCCCTGAGCTCAGCCTCAAACTCACATCACAGCAATCCTCCTGCCTCTGCCTCCCCAGTGCTTGGGATTACAGGCGTGAGCCACCACGCCCGGCACTGTGGTATGTGGTGCTGATTGCTGCTAGGTGTGAGTCTCCACACCCAGTATTGTATGTGGTTACCAGGGAATCGAACCCAGGCCCTTGCACTTGCAAAACAGGTGCCGGAACCACTGAGCTAAATCCCCGGCCCCTGTAACAGTTTTCTTAAATAAACATTCATTGTAATTTTTTTTATCATATCTGGTAAGTTGTTCTGCTGGAAGGTGTCATAGCTCAGTGGCAAGGTGCTTGCTTTGGTGATCCCCAGTGCCACCAAAACACCCAGGTAACTGTCCTTCCATTGGTGGTTCATTTTCTTAGGGCTTTATAGCTTTTTTCCTAGGAATATAATTTCTTATTAATAATATAGATAGGACAGGGAGATTACTGAGGAGAAACAGAGCCAACACACTTTTACAGCTATTAATGTAGGGGTGTTGTTAATTCTTTGGTGTCTGCTACTTTTGTTTGCTTGGCTTATATGTAAAATGAAAATTGAGAAAATTGTAGGTCAGGTATGTCTAGTGGTAAGGAAGAATATGTCTTCTGTCACTTGGGCTAGATTAAGCCTGGTAAGCATGACTTTGGAAGATATTTAAGCCAAATTTAGTCAGGTAACTTCTGTGTGCTACTGTTGATGCTTTAAATATCATTATATAATCCATAATTATAACTAGCTGTGATCCCAGAGCTACTTCTCTCCCACTCCATGGGGATCAAACGCACAGCCTGTGAGTACCGCTGAGTCCTACCTCCACCTTTTTTTCCAGAGCTGCCTTTTAGTGAAGAACAGTAATTCAGTTCTTTAATTTTGTCAACATGTAAACATTATATGGGAATGATAACAAAGCCAGTATAGCATTAGTGATTTTTCAAACAAATATAAAGCACTCTAGAAGTTGTTCAGAGATTTAAAAACATGAAGAGGCAGAATTCTCACCGTCCTGCCCTATTTCAACACAGACACCTTTTTATCTCTCTTATATTAGGCTTCCAAGAGATTTTTTTTTTTTAGGTTTTTCGAGACAGGGTCTCTCTTTGTGGTTCAGGCTGGCCCTGAGCTCATCCTCAAAATCACATCACAGCAATCCTCCTGCCTTTGCCTCCCGAGTGCTGGGGTTACAGGCGTGAGCCACCACACCCAGCACTGTGATATGTGGTACTGGTTGCTGCTGGGGTGAGTCTCCACGCCCAGTATGGTATGTGGTTACCAGGGAAGGAACCTGGGTTCTTGCGCTTGCAAGACAGGCCGTGGAACCACTGAGCTAACTCCCCGGCCCCTCCAAGAGATATTTTTGAAAATACTCACCTATACTCCCTCCATCCCTCCCTCCCTTTTTTTTAGTGGTATCAGGGATCAAGCTCATAACCTTGTGTTTGCAAGGTTGATGTGATTCTACTGAGCCAAATCCCTGCCGTCTAGACTCATCCCTTAGGAAAAAAAAAAAAGTTAAATGATTTATCTAAAAGGTGCATAAGTAAGTGCTGGTGGAGCTAAAACTCAAATACACAGTATGTGATGCTTAGTCTGAAACTATGGGAATTGAGCTCTTGTACACAGCATTTTTGAGGGGTTTTTTTGTGAGGTGTTTTTTTTTTTTTGTAAGCTTAACATTTTTCATAGCTGACCCTGTATTGTATATAGTACTAAGAATAATTATTCATACTTCTATATTAAATACATTTGTACCAGTAGATATTCTGTTTAATCCTAATTGTAAATGAAACATTGTTTTTAATGTTTAAACATTTCATTTAGAAAATACAGAGATGTCTTCTCATTGTTCCTTGGACTGGAGAATTATTAAAAATAAAAATAAGAAATCTTAAGGAAAAGATAAATCAATATTTAAGTGACAGCAGTGCCATCTTTGAGTTCTTTTCTCTCTGATCTGATTTTATGATGATCACACACTATATTTTGTTATAATCCAACCTTAAAATATTTATAAAAGATTAAGTATCCTTAGAGTGAAATTTCAAAGTAGACTTTTCCTAAGGTTATACTGAATGAATAGATTTATTTCTGATTCTAAAAGCAGCTTGCTATCTTTTATAATATAAATGCATCTTGTCAATAATTTGGAAATTGTTTTCTCTATATTGTGTGAGGAAAATGTTAGTGTAGAGTGCCTGTTTTAGGTGGAGACTAGACAGGATGTGAGAAAGTGTAGTAGCATTGGTTCTTTGGAGATTCTTGAATGTTAAAATGCTTGCTGTTTTTTTCATCATTTTAAAAGGGCAATATTCCCAAAGTTTCAAGCTTTGATTTATACTAGAATAAAGTATTTATTTCCTTAAAGATTTAACAGAGGCTTTGGATGAAGATGCAGACCCCACAAAATCTGCACTGTCTGCAGTTGCAACTTTGGCAGCTGCATGGCCACAGTTACACCAGGGTATGTGTGGGCTTTATTTTTTTGTTTGTTTGGCTTTTTATTTTTAATTTATTAAGGTGCATTTCACATTACTAAGTTTTGTTTTATATTCTAAGTTACTATTTTCATTTTTAACAACTGTAGGCTGCAGTTTGAAAAGCTTGGATCTTGATAGCTGCACTCTTTCTGAAATTCTCAGACTGCACATCTTAGCTTCAGGCGCTGATGTAACATCAGCAAATGCAAAATACAGATATCAGAAACGAGGAGGATTTGATGCTACAGATGATGCCTGTATGGAGCTTCGCTTGAGCAATCCGAGTCTGCTGAAGAAACTGTCAAGCACGTCAGTGTATGATTTGACACCAGGTAAACTTTGCATTTGAAGCTTTTCTAACCTGCTTACTTCCCAGAAACCATAGTGGCTAATGAGAAATGCTTGATGATAAGTCAGTTTTAAGACAGAAAAAACCATCTGTTAAGAAAAAATTGTTGGAAAAGAGTGACAAATTAAAAACTATTGTTATTATTCATATTAGCTTTAATTATTTTATATTTTAATTTGGATTTTTTAATATTCACTTACAAAGTATTACCTAACTTAGAAGGATATATGAAAACTAGCTGTATCTTTTATTCAGGAGAATATCAAAAGTTTAAACTTTAGCTGCTAAATTCTGCCACTTGCTTGAGTAAGTATGAGGTGTGAGAAATAGTATATGACTGAGATTAAAGTGAAATTAATTTTTACTTGCTTTTTAAGTGAGAAATTTTAGGTCCATGGAGGTACCTCACTAGTACAGCAGTTGCCTATCATATTCAAGCGCCAGACTTCAGTCCCTAGCACCTCAAAAAATAATAGTAATGTGAGAATTTTCATTTACAATATAACTTAATGAATTTCAAAAATATATATAAATGTAGATACTCTAATTTCTGACATTCATAGTAGTCTTTGTGGCAATGTTTTATGGTGTCTCTTCAGAGTAGCAATTTGCCTGTTGCCATCTTTAAATTCATGTGACTATGACATGGATTTCATCAATGAACTTAAAAATTAAAACTTGATAAAGAATTCTTTACAATTAAAAAGTATTAGTATTTGGGAGCTGGGGATTTAGCTCAGTGGTTCCAGCACCTGTCTTGCAAGCGCAAGGACCCGGGTTCGATCCCCGGTAACCACATACCATACTGGGCATGGAGACTCACCCCAGCAGCAACCAGTACCACATACCACAGTGCCGGGCGTGGTGGCTCACGCCTGTACTCCCAGCACTCGGGAGGCAGAGGCAGGAGGATTGCTGTGATGTGAGTTTGAGGCTGAGTTCAGGGCCAGCCTGAACTACAAAGCGAAACCCTGTCTCAAAAAAACCTAAAAAAAAAAAAAAAAAGTATTAGTATTTGAAATTCCTTATATATCACATAGCTGTTAAATTGGATTCAAAGTTGTTTTGAGGGTTAGGGATTTAGCTCAATAACACTGAGCCTGCCTTGCAAATACAAGGTCCTGAATTTGATCCCCAGGACTGGAAAAAAAAATATCACCAAAGTTGCTTTGAAAAGATAACCTTGATGTTCTGACCATGAAACTACTTGTTACGTTTTTTTGTTTGTTTGTTTGTTTGTTTGTTTTAGTTTTTTGAGACAGGATCTCATTTTGTAATTTAGACTGGCCCTGAACTCACTACATAGCCCAGGCTGGCTTCAAACTCACAGCAGTCCTCCCTGCATCTGCCTCCTGAGTGCTGGTATTACAGGTGTAAGCCACCATGCCCAGCATTGTAAAATGTGGTACTGGGGATCAAACTTGGGACCTTGTGCTTGCCAGGCAGACACTGAAACCACTGAGCTAAATCCCTGGCCCATTAATCCTTTTCTTTATTAGACATTTTCACATTGAGCCACGAGTTTTAATATTTTTAACACAATTTCTTTTTTCTCACTAATAATACAGAAATTGTTTACCAATTTTTGACAGGAGAAAAAATGAAGATACTTCATGCTCTTTGTGGGAAGCTACTGACCCTAGTTTCTACTAGGGACTTCATTGAAGATTATGTTGATATATTACGACAGGCAAAGCAAGAGTTCCGGGAGTTAAAAGCAGAACAACATCGAAAAGAAAGGGAGGAAGCAGCTGCTAGGTAAGACATAATTACAGTCCACCAGGCTATTGAAAGCTGTTTATTCTTTGCATCTAAAAACCATATTTCACACTGTGATTTAATGTAGCATTGACTTTACTAAGAAGTTATGAATAGATTGCTATATTTTAGTTTTAGAATATATACCAAGCAGTTCCCATAATTTGATGATTAAAGGCAAGATGCTAATGTATAGTATCTTTGCATCAGAGTATAATATTTTACTTTGATTTTCAGAGTGCGTAAAAAGAAGGAAGAAAAACTTAAAGAGCAAGAACAAAAACTGAAAGAAAAACAAGAAAAACTAAAGGAGGATGAACAAAGAAATTCAACTGCAGATGTATCTACAGGGTATGATTTGAATTACACTGCTTCTCTGGCTTAATCTGTTCATCATCATAACATACAAAAAGGGTAAAAATAAGATACTTTGAAATTTAGAATGCTTTGAAATTTTTTAAAAAGTAGTTTTCTATAAGTACAGAATATATTAGCAAGTCTGTGAATTGTATCCATATACAATCAAGTATACATATTATATTAGTTTTGCTTTAAGCTAATTTTAGGGAATCTAGAACTCCTATTTCACAGAATTAATATTACAATGTTAATTTCCTCAAAAGCTCTCAATAGGTTTTTTTACTTACTTACTTACTTATTTTGAGATAGGGTCTTACTGTACAGTTCAGGCTGGCCTTGAACTCAGTGCTCCTTCTGCCTCAGCTTCCTGAGTGCTGGGATTACAGGCATGTGCACCCCCATCCCTGGCTTTCAATAGGTTTTAACCACCAGTGTTTCTTGCGTGAATACTAGTTCATTTTATTTTCCGCCTTCTGTACCACCACCACTACAAATATGTACCCTCTGTGTTTCATAGCTCTTTTGAGCTGTACAGAGCTGGAATCAGATTGGAAATGTGGTAGATGGTATACGGAGAGAATAGCAGCACTTTTTAAATATTTAGCAACTGCATAACTAGTTCCTTGCTTTTCTTAATATTTGGGATAAGGCATGGGTATGAACATAAGAATTTTTCTCATTGTAGATGGAATCATATTGACATTTAACAAATCTTTTTGAAAACAAAATGTACAGGGCCAGCAATTTAGCTCAGTGGCACTGCACCTGCCTGGCAAGCACAAGGTTATGAGTTCAATCCCCAATGCAAAAAATATATATATATACAAAGAGGTCTGAAAAATATCAGTACTACACAGTGAGAATACTGGTATTTTATTATACTTACACATGAAACTACATTTTAAATCTTAAGATCATATTTCACAAATCGCCAGCCACAGATTGTCTTAAGAAACTGAATTTGGATACTTAAGGAAAATTAATAGAAATGGCACAGAAAATATCAGCAACCAAAGAAAAAGACAGATAACTGGATTACATCAGAATTCTGTGCTTTAGAAGACACCATCAACAAAGTGAAAAGACAACATAGTGAATGGAAAAAATATTTGGAAATTATACATATGAAAAAGGACTTGTACAGAATATATAAAGAGTATATATAAAGAGTTCTTACACTTCAGCAATAAAAAAGACAGCCCTATTTAAAAATGGCATAGGATTTAAACAGACAGTTCTCTCTTGCCTTGCAGCTTTTCATCATTATCCACCAAAGAAATGCACACTAAAATTATAATACGCTTTGTGCCCATTCAGATGGCATTAATCAAATTGTTGATATCTGATGCTGATAAGGATATGGTAAAATTACATTGGTAAAATGAGATTGTAAAATGGTGCCACTGTTTTAGAAAACAGTTTTCCAGTTCCTCAGAAAGAAAAGTAAATGAGTGGTTACCAAGAGCAATATGGAAGAGAAATTGAGAAGTGACTATAAACAGTTACGGGACTTTTCTTTTAGAATGATGAAAATGTTCTGATGTTAGATGGTGATAACTATTTACAGTCTTGTAAATATACTAAAAAAAAAACCTCCACTAAATTGTACACTTTTAAGTAATGGGTTTTATAGTATATAAATTATCTCAAACAGATTGATTATTTCTCCAGGGTTTGTCTAAGATTATCCTCCCCACTCTGAGCCCGCATCACCTCCTATCCAATCATCTGCATCCAACAGTGACTTCTTTCCTGGTCTCCCCTCACCTATTTTTGTTTTCTTTTTTTGAAGCAGGTTATCTTAGGTGTTTTTTTTCTGTTGCTGAGACAAAAATACCTACTACCTGACGTTTAAGGAGAAAAGGTTTATTTAGCTCACATTTTTGCGGAGGTTGCAGTCCATAAATGGCTGCCTCCAAGACAGAGGGGCAACGCTTCATTTCATGGCTGCGGAAGACAGCAAAAGTAACAGAGGACCTAATAGTGTCTTTCTGCCCCTTTTATCCAGACTATTGGGATCAGGGCGGTGCCAAACCTATCAGCAGACTGATTTAGTAATCACACACCCTTAAATCCAGTGTCACACACTCTAGATTCAACCACCTCTGAAAAAGCCCTATGACTGAATGAGGCTTTGGGGGACATCTAGACACAAACCATAACATAGCGTCTTGCAGCACAGCTGTCCTCAAACTCAAAATCCTTCTGCCTCTGTCTCCCAAGTGCTTGCTTTATAGGCAACACTATGCCTAGTTTTCTCACGTCTACCTTCTAACCCAAATAACTTTCCACAGAGCATCCAAAGTGCTTTCTAACCTATTATTTTCCTTTCCTAAATCTTAAGGTTTTCCCATTGATTTGCATTTTTTTTCCCATTGATTTTTGGGTAACATAGTCCAGGGTCAGACATGATCTAACCCTGTCTTTTTTCATCCTCATTTTGGATTACTATTTTTTTCATTTACCTGTTCCTTAAAATTGTAAGCTCCTGCCTTTTCTGTTCAGTTCCATGCCTTTGCACATATTCTTCTTCTGCAGGACAGACTGGTTTCCTGTTTGCTTCTGTCTGGTACTTTTCCATCTCCCTTGGCTTGCAGTTTAAATGTCCCTTCTTCAAACAATCTCTTCCTTTGTTGTTGTTGTTGTTGTTTTGTACAGAGAATCAAGTTTAGTACCTTGCCCTTGCCAAGCAGGCACAGCACCACTGAACTACCTACATCCCTAACCCCAAGCCATCTTTTCTTGATCCTGAAAACTGATTTTGAATCTCCTTGAAATGCTTTCTAGCAATTTGAGCCACTCCTGTTTAGTGCTGTCCATTATATAAATGTACATTTACCATTGTACAATGGTGTATGAAATTATCTAGGTTTTTTTGCAAGACTGTAAACTCATATTGCCCAGTACTCACTGCACATAATGGCTGGTACTTTGTAAACAAAGAGTAGTATTTCATGGATAGAATTATAATTCACTAATAAATGTCATCTCTGTATTCTAAAGTGAAGAAGAAAGAGAATATTTTGATACTAGCACTGAGAGCAAAGAAATAGAGCAAAAAGAACTCGATCAAGATACAGTTACTGAAGATGAAGATGACCTAGGATCACACAAAAGAAGCAGAAGGGGTAATAATGAGATTTCTTAAAGGCATACTTGTATTTTATTTTTAATTGATAAGGTACTTTATTAAACTGTTCTCAAATATATATTAGATTAATTTCATTTGTGGTACCAAGATGTGTGTGTTTTAAAATGGTGCTTCATAGTTCAGGATGAGTTGTGAAAATTGTGATATTTTGTTTAAAAAAAAAAGATGTTGGGCCAGAGATTTAGCTCAGTGGTTCCGGCGCCTGTCTTGCAAGCGTAGGACCCCGGTTTGATCCCCCAGTAACCACATACAATACTGGACGTGGAGACTCACCCCAGCAGCAACCAGTACCCACATACCACAGTGCCGGGCGTGGTGGCTCACGCCTGTAATCCCAACACTCGGAAGGCAGAGGCAGGAGGATTGCTGTGATGTGAGTTTGAGGCTGAGCTCAGGGCCAGCCTGAACTACAAAGAGAAACCCTGTCTCAAAAAAAAAAAAAGATGTCACGAAGTCATTAGTATTTTATTCACATGACATTCATTCTGTAGAGCAAAAAGATATCCGTATCACCTTAATAGGTCAGTTTCTCATAACTTTATTTTCTGAACCTTTACTTGGCAAGTTTTATTTTTTTTTTAATTGAGGTTCTAGGGCATTTGTACTGAGCTACATCTTAGCTCTTTTTATTTGTTTGATCTTGTTAAATTACCCAGACTGTTCTCAAATTTGCAATTCTCCTGTTGTGGCCTCCTAGAATGCTAGGATTAAAAGTGCATACCACCACACCCAGCCAAGATTTTGCATAAAGCCAAACCAAACTTTATAATGTAATGAATTCATGCAATGTTACTGGGTGCTTCCTGTGTGTTAAAGTTATGAAGATCAGTAATGTTCATATTAGTGTTAGAATGTTCATATTGCTTAGGATGGAAATATCTTCCACCTGAAAGTAATTTCATAAATTACTGGACCAGCTATTTAAAGCAATATTACAACATAGTCCCTAAGTTAATTCTATGCCCATAATTTGGATGGAATTTTCTTGTTTTTTGGTTCCAGCGATCAAACTTGAGACCTAGTGGTTTCAAGGCAGATGCCAGAATCACAGGCTCTAGATGGGATCTTCTCTGAGTAGAAAATTGCCTTTATCATGGAGGCCGTATTCTCTGGCTACCATGAAGTCAATTTCAAAATCTGAAACAAACTTTATTTGATAAGAGTTTTAAAAACTATTACTAAGTTATAAGTCAAAGGAGAAACCTTAATGAAAACTAAAAAAGATTTAAAACTAATCCATACTACATACCAAAATTTATTGGATCCTATCCCTTTACTTAGAGAAAAATCCATAGCTTTTAGTATATAATAAGAGAGAAACACATTGAACTAGGCATTCATTTAAGAAGACAGAGGGGGAAAATAGAACAAGAGGCTGGGGAGTTAGCTCAGTGGTTCCTGTGTCTGCATGGCAAGCGCAAGGTCCCAGGAGTTTGATCCCAGTAATTACATACCCCAGTGCTGGGAGTGATGACTCATGCCTGTAATCTCAACACCCAGGAGGCGGAGGCAGGAGAATTGCTGTGAATTTGAGGCAGAGTTCAGGACCAGCCTGAACTACAAAGTGAGACCCCCATCTCAAAAAGAAATAGAACAGCTTCCTTGACTAGAAGGAAGTAATAGATAAGAGTAGGAATTAGTAGAAAATAGAGCAAAACCAAAAGAAAACAAAACCAGAAGTTGTTCTTCAGAAAAAGACACAAATTAGACAAATACTTGTTCAAATTGATTGTTAAAAATAAGGGAGGGTCATAGTAAATGAAATTAGGACTTAAAGTAGAGCAGCATAACTACAGACAAATTAGAAACTTCGTGATGAAGAGGGAAAACTATAACACACAGTGGTGGAACACTTATTTTTTAACATGCAGAAGGCCCCAGTTCAATTCCAATCACTATTCAAAAGAAAAGACAACCTATAACATACATTTTTCTGGCAATTAATTTTAAAATGTAGGCAAAAGTGAACAAAATCCTAGAAAAGTACAATTTATCAAAATAATGACAGATTTTTAAATGTGAATGGTGTAAAACCATTAAAGTTTAGGGTTGAAGATTTAGCTCAGTGGTTCTGGCACCTGCCTTGTAAGTGCAAGGTCCTGGGTTCAATCGCCGGTAACCACATTGAACAATGCCAGGCATGGACACTCATGCCCACCAGCAGTCAGAGCCACATACCATAATGCTGGGCATGGTGGCTCATGCCTGTAATCTCAGCACTTGGAAGGCAGAAGCAGGAGGATTACTGAGTTCAGGACCAGCCTGAACTACAAAACAAGACCTTGACTCAAAAAAACTAAAAAACAAAAACAAAAAAACATTAAAATTTAGACTTTTTAAGTCAGTGCTAAAAATTTTCCACAAAGAAAATATCAGTTCTAGATAGTGCTATAGGTGAATCCTATGAAGTTTTAAAGAAGCAGATAATTCCGATTTTTACGAACTCAAGCAGAAGACCTAGAAGAAACACTATCCAACTATTAACTAATTTGACAGTGACTGAATCTACAGAGGAGTTTCATTGTCCTATGTATCATAAAGTTCAGGACTATAATCAGGGATCCAGGGTCTTTTCATCTTGTCGCTACTGCCATACTTTGGCTTTTGCTTCTAGGTTTGTGTTTCAAAATGACTTATCACCGTGTTTCTATTCTTGTTAGTTGGGAGGGGGGAAAAAGCAAAGGAAGCAAACCCAGCAGGTACATATATTTCTACTTTGGCCTCCTTGCCTAAAAAGGCAGAAGCTCCTCATGTAGTTATACCTGCTATGGAAAATGTCAACCCTCTTTTGGATTGTGTGATGTCCAGCTAAATAATAGTGGCTCTGTTGCCTAAAAGCAGTAATTACAAAGTGACAGTTCAAGAACCAAATATCACCTGCTCCTTTTTTGTTTGGTTTTGTTTTTTGAGGCAGTGAATTTGAACTCACTAGGTAGGCCAGGTTGGCCTTGAACTCCTGGCAATCCTGTCCCTCAGCCACCCATGTGCTGGGTTTACAACCATGTGCCCTCCACCTGGCCACCACATTTTTGTGTAACTTATAAGCTAAAAATTATTAAGGACAGGAGTGGTGAATTTGTAGTTGCATGGGGAATTGTGTAAGATACAAATTTGGAGTAGAGAGAACACAGTTCAGTATATGACATAACTTAGAATAGCTTTGTATCTCTTTTTTTTCAGACAGGGTCTCACTTTGTAGTTCAGGCTGGCCCAGAGCTCAGTCTCAAACTCACATCACAACAATCCTCCTGCCTCTGTCTCCCGAGTGCTGGGATTACAGGCGTGAGCCACCACGCCCGGCACTGTGGTATGTGGTACTGATTGCTGCTGGGTGTGAGTCTCCACGCCTAGTACTGTATGTGCTTACCGGGGTTTGAACCCGGCCCTTGCACTTGCAAGACAGGCACCGGAACCACTAAGCTAAATCCCCAGCCTTGTATCTCATTTTTCAAATGAAAATTTAAAATGTAATGATAAATGTTCAACTCTAGGCAAAAGAGGACAAGATGGATTTAAAGAATTGACAAGACAAGCAGAGAGCAACTGTGTAATGCAAGAGCCTCTCACTGCAGAAGAGGAAGAAGCTTTCAAACAGGAACACCAGCGAAAAGAAAAAGAGCTCTTAGAAAAAATCCAGAGTGCCATAGCATGTACCAATATCTTTCCATTGGGCCGTGACCGCATGTACAGGCGATACTGGATTTTCCCTTCCATTCCTGGATTGTTTATTGAAGAGGATTATTCTGGGCTCACTGAAGACATGCTGTTGCCTAGACATTCATCATTTCAGAATAATGTACAGTCTCAAGATCCTCAGGTATCAATTAAAACTGGAGAGTCTTTGATCTCTGAATCTACCTCCAACAAGGACCAAAGTCCATGTGACAGTTCTGTACAGCTGCCAAAACCAGTACATAAGCCAAATCGGTGGTGCTTTTATGGTTCCTGCGAACAGCTAGACCAGCTTATCGAAGCTCTTAATTCTAGAGGATACAGAGAAAGTGCCTTAAAAGAAACCTTATTGCAGGAGAAAAGCAGAATATGTGCACAGCTAGCCCGATTTTCTCAAGAGAAATTTCATTTTTCAGGTAAATTTTCTTTTTTTAAGGTAAATTTTTAGTGAAACCTGTGTTCTTATTATTTTCTCTCTATCATCTCTGGTCATTGAGGAGTAAATGTTTTTCATGCTATTAAAAATATCTTTCACACTTTCATTTTGACCATGCTGTCATTTTGCAAGGCAGTTTGGACTTGTACTTCTTCATACAAGTAAACTTCTTAAGCCAGGTTCAGGAGTGCACACCGATAGCCCCTGCTATTCAAGAGGCTGAGACAGTAGGATCATTTGCGCCCAAGAGGCAGAAGGTAACCTGGGCAGCATGGTGAGGAAAGAAAAGAAACAAGGTTCTCTAAATTCTACTGGTTTCTCTTTGAACTGTGCAGAACCATCTTTGGTGTAGATAGATGTTCTTTCTCATCTCCTCAGTTCTCAGGTAGTAGACAAAATGCCCACTGCTCTAAGGCTATATTCAGTTTTTGAGGTGGTATGGCAAGAGTCACTAAGAGTTTTGGAGAGAGTTTTAAGGATAAGAGCTCATTAAGGATCTCTTTGAAGATTGGCCACAAGGGCAGATAAGGTAGCAGCATTTCTTATTTGATGGCTGGCCCATTGATTACAGATAAAGTAGAAAGGTATTTTTAGATATAAAGTTTCATATTAGTCAATGAGATTCTCTGGTAGAAAACTGCTTAAATGTAATGGCATGTTACCAGGACTACCTTAGATCTTCTAAGAGTGAAAATGAATAGATCATTGTTTTGTTTTGGAGGTTTGGCGGTTTTCTTGGAGTCCAGGTATTATATCCCCAGCTCAGCCTTTCTGTTTTGTTTTGTTTGGTGTTTGAGACAGGGTATCACTGTATAGTTCAGGCTGCCCTTGAATGTACTATGTAGCCCAGGCTGGTCTTGGACTCCCAGAGATGTGTGCTTCCACACCTAGCTCCTATTCTTTATTTTGAAACACATTCTTGCTAAATTTCTGAATTGTTCAATCTGAGTCAAATATGTGATCCTTCTGCCTCAGCCTCCCAGGGTGCTGGGATTACAGACACATGCCAACACACCTGGCTAGCTTACAGTATTTTACATTCTGTAGCATGTAATTCATTCATTTAAAATATACAATTCAGGTCTGGAGACTTGGTTCAGTGGTACCTGCGCCTGCCTTGCAAGCACAAGGTCCCTAGCTTAATTCCTGTTAACTACATACAACAGTGCCAGGCGTGGTGGCTCGTGCCTATAATCCCAGCACTTGGGAGGCAGAGGCAGGTGGACTGCTGTCAGTTTGAGACTCACCTGGGCTACATAGTGAGCTCAGGGCTAGCCTGAGCTACAAAGCGAGACCCTGTCTCAAAGAAAAATTTTTTTTAAAGATAAAATAAAATATGCAATTCAGTGGCTTTTTATTCACATATACGTACAACTCTCACAAAATAGTCAATTTTAGAACCTTTATTTACCTCAAAATGAAACTTATACCTTTAGCTACCACTTCTCTACATTTCTTTCTATCCTCTGACAACCCTCTCCTAGCCCTAGGCAACCACAGATCTTTGACTTCATAAAGCCTCCTGTCTTTTTTTTAGGTTTTTTGAGACAGGGTCTCACTTTTGTGGTTCAGGCTGGCCCTGAGCTCAGCCTCAAACTCACATCGCAGCAATCCTCCTGCCTCTGCCTCCCGAGTGCTGGGATTACAGGCATGAGCCACCACACCCGGCACTGTGGTATGTGGTACTGGTTGCTGCTGGGTGAGTTTCCACGCCCAGGATGGTATGTGGTGACCGGGGATCAAACCCGGGTCCTTGAGCTTGCAAGACAGGCGCCTGAACCACTGAACTAAATCCCCGGCCCCAAAGCCTCCTGTCTTGATTTTGCTATGAATGGGATCATATAAAGCTGTATGTGGTCTTATGAGATGGACATCTTCCACTTAGCATAATGTTTCCCAGTTTTGTCTAGGGTACAGTATGTATCAGAACTACTTTCCTTGTTACTGCCAAATAATATTCCGTTGTACATATTCATTAGTTGAGAGACATTTGTTTCAATCTTCCAGCTATTTTGATAAATGCTCCTACAGTGTTCACATATGGGTTTTTATGTTGGCATAGCTCTTCATTTGTTTTAACTACATATCTAGGAGTGGAATTCCTGAGTCATATAACACTGTGTAGTTCTTTGAGAAACTGCTAGATTGTTTCCCAAAGTGGCTGCAGTATTTTATTTTCGTATCCACAGTATATGAGGGTTCCAATTTCTCCATTTCTTTTCCAACACTGTCTATATCTGACTTTTTGATTATAGCCATCTTACACAGTGTGACAAGGTCCCACTCTGTGAGTTTTTTTGTTTTGTTTTGTTTTCTTGAACCAGGGTCACTGTGTAGCCCAGGCAAGCCTCAAACTCACAGCAATCCTCCTGCCTCTGCCTCCTGAGTGCTGGGAGTACAGGTGCGAGCCACCACTCCTGGCAATGTGCTGTGTGTGGTACTGATTGCTGATGGGCATGAGTCACCACACCTGGCATTGTGGTATGTGGTTACCAGGGTCAAACTGGAGACGTTGTGCTTATAAGGCAGGCTCCAAAACCACTGAGCTATATCCTCCCCCCCGTGGTTTTTGACTTGTCTTTCTGTAAATGATGGTGAGCATCTTTTTATGTGCTTATTGACGATTTCTGTCTTCCTTAAATGTCTATTCAGATCCTTTGCCTACTTTTTAACTGGTTTATCTTTTTATGGAATTATGGAAATTTATATATTCTGGATATAGATCTCTTATCTATGACTTGCAAATATTTATTATTTTTGGCACTGAATTTATGTATATTTCATATCCATTATCTCAAAATCATAACAGTAACATGAAATTATTGTATTTTTATTAATAAAATTATTATAAAAGTATTCAATTACAATTTCAGATAAACCTCAAACAGATAGCAAACCTGTATGTACTCGGGGAAGAAACTCCAGTGCATATGACCCATCTCAGATGTCAGCAGAAAGGCAGCTTGAACTGAGGCTGAGAGATTTCCTTTTGGATATTGAAGACAGAATCTATCAAGGAACATTGGGAGCAATCAAGGTTTGCACCTGCTCATATTTTTGGTTTAGCTCATGTGTATGGGCCACAAGCTAGGTAATATTTATTTGTATGTACAAGATGTATGTTTTGAATAGACATCAGGGAAGACTATATTTTTTATGAAAACTAAGTTTATTTCCCTTCATCAAAAATACATATATATCGACTTA
>PVIR01002928.1:59009-95361 GCA_004026965.1 Petromus typicus | reverse complement strand
TATATCCCATGCTCCCAAAAGTCCACAGTAAGTGACTGGAGTTTCTGTGAACAATGAAAGTCATGAACAGACATGCTGGACATTTTCTATTTGCTGCTCCAGATCAGTATTCACGTTTGTGCATTCTGTCTCATCTCTGCAGGCTGAGCTGCATGGGGTGGGCAACACAGATTCCTGCTCTCTACCTCTCCATCAAGTGTGGCAAATGGAAGTGTTGTTAGAATTTTGAAGGCAAAGATGAAAGTGATATCAGAGAGGTGACTTCCTTCCTTCCAAGCCCCCAGGTCCAATGGGAAAGTTCTGCGTTCCCAATTCTGCAGCTCACATTTTTGATCCATTTCAGGCCCAGGGAAAATAAGGCCTCCCAATCCTTTCACACTTTTGTAAATAGCTTGTTAAAATTTCTTTAGTTTTACACACACACACACACACACACACACACACACTCACACACACACTATATGAACAGGCAATGTTTCTTACACAAGCTCTACCAAAAAAAGGAGTTGAATCTTCTGAACAAGGTGAGTAAGCTGGATAGCATGCCTTTCATTCGAAAGGTAGAATACACAATTTTTGAATAATTCTAGCGCTGCCCCTGCACAGGTTGTGAAGTGTACCCCAAAACTGTGTAGAGTAGGAATACTATCATCCAAACATCTAGTCTCCACAAATAACCACTGAGTAGAATCTCTATTCATTTAGTTATTAAAGCTCGGCACATTTGTTGTTTTAATGTCTCATGGTTTTATTATATCTGCTTCTAACTTTCATTAAGAAAATAAGTACCTTGAAATTTCTGAGTGCATAACCAAATTTTTGGAATATCAGATCCAGATAGGAAAAACAGGAAATAGCTTATTAGAGAAAGAGAAAGGAAAATTTACTTGAGGATAGATTTGACATCATGAGGCATCGGAAAAGAAATAAAATTGTTTCCAAAAAACATATTTCATTAAGTAGACATATGCAAAATTATTTTCATGTTGTGAGGAGCAAGTTGTCTATGATTTTAGCCCTAAAATATGCATGGACTTGAAGACTCATTTATTTCCTGAGATTCTCTAAGAACCAGCTTTCTTTTTTAGAATATTAATATTTAAGACAAAAAACTTGAAACCCGAGCTGGTGGTTAGTTCTCTACTTAATTTCATAAAGCTGGTGTTAAGCTCATCTCCTTTTTTCTGTACATAATGTACTATATTGAGCGGTGATTGTGGCTTAAAAGTACATGATGAGCATTTTGAATGTTCTCAGTGTTTTTAATTTAGATTTTCATAACCATAGAAATTAGAGATGGAAAAACTAGGATTCTTCCTTTTAATATGAACTGTAATCCTTAGTCCATACTTAGTTCTCTTTTCCTGATTAATGAAGCTAACAGGAAAAAGCCCGTTAGGCAACTGCTCCTTTATTTAGGGATTTCTAGACTAGCATTGTCTCTTGAACAGAATGCTATTACTTTACTGATTGACCCTGGAGTCCTAGCAAAGCATGTCTGTTTTTCTTGGCATCCCTCTTATTGGTTGATAGAGGCTGTATCTACCAAGTGCAGTATTTGAATAAAATGTCATTACAATTAACTATAACATTAAGAATGACCCAGAAAAGACACAGACATGGAACTCTCCAGCCAACTTTGTTTGGAGCAATGGAGACAACAAATTCAGCCTCTCACTTAGTTAGATTTCATTCATTCATATGATTGAATATTGGCAAACTTTCCTGTAGTTTATTTTATGTTAACAATGATGTATGCGTAACTTCTTTTATCTGTCCAATAACTTAGTGGTTCTTTCTATTTTCACACAAGAGGCAAGATAGTCATTTAAATATTATACCTTTGGAGACTGTCTTAGGGCTACTTTTTTCTTTCATGTATAGTTCCATATTAAATGCATGTAGCTGAGAGGAAAGTTTCTAACTTTAAATCACAAGAGTAATTCATCATTACCCCCTTTCAACTTGTTTGCTCATATTTACTAACAAGATATACTTTTTGAAAATAACCTTAGGAAAAGACTATGATTTGTTTCCAAGGACAACTCTCAAATAATTTTAGAAATAATTTGAAATTCTGCCAAAAGCTTTCTTCATTTCAAATCAAAGTTATTCCAAAACTACATACATTATTGATGCTGCCCTTTCTAATGTAAATAAACTCAGAGCAGATCACACCCTTATCATATTTTATGTTGTCTAGCTGTGTAATTCATAGTCTTTCTCATCATCCTAACAAGATAGTCAGCTCTTCTTTCTTCCTCTCATTGTGCCTACCCTCCTGTTTTCCGTGCAGTCAAACACACTGATAGATTGAAACTTAGCAATAACTCAGAATCCACAACTCTTTATTCCAATTAATCAAATGGTAATGTCAATAACATTGGCGTGAGAAGAGATTCATTAGTGTTTATATTGCTTTACTACCTAAATTACTTATCAATTTTAAGGGAAATAACCCAAAACATATCTGATGGGAATATGGCATAGATAACAAGTAAATACATAACTGAGTGTAAGAAGAAATTCAGTAAATCCTAACTGTGCCCTTTAATTGGTCAGAGCTGTATTGAGAGTTCAGCTGAAGATCACACAATCAACAGGTACAATATTTCAGCAAAAACATTCAACTCAAACTATAAAACTCACAAAGAAGTACTTTTTTCTCTTTAATTAGAAAACCTGGAAAAAGATACTTTCAATGGAATAGATATATCATTAGTTATAAATGCCTCGTACATTATATATAGAGAGATTATATATAGCTCATTTGACATTTATTGTTCTGCTTCTTTGTTAAATAAACAGTGGTTTCCATCATAAAAATCTCAATTTGTCTAGGATATTAATTAGTTGAAACCTAAAAATGTTTCCCCCTGTAATACTTGCCTGACATCCTTTGGAAAGAATTTTTAACCAATAGGAAAAAATTAAGTTTATATTGGAGAACATTTTCTTAAGTCCATTTGGCCAGGTCAGTAGGTTTGGAATTTGGCAATGCCTGTAAATTTTGTTTAATTTCATTTCACTTTGAAATTTTGCTGAGTGAAAAGAACTGACTGAGGAACTCAGAAAATGATTGATTATAGGAAACTTTTTAAAAATTGCCTAAAATATGGAGGAAAAGACATCAAAGAATAAGAGTGAGTTGAAAGACAAGGGAACTATTTAGCCAGAAATTCTTTTTTTTTTTTTTTTTTTTAGGTTTTTTGAGACAGGGTCTCGCTTTTGTGGTTTAGGCTGGCCCTGAGCTCAGCCTCAAACTCACATCATAATCCTCCTGCCTCTGCCTCCCGAGTGCTGGGATGACAGGCGTGAGCCACCACGCCCAGCACTGTGGTATGTGGTACTGGTTGCTGCTGGGTGTGGGTCTCCACACCCAGTATTGTTATGTGGTTACCAGGGAATCGAACCCGGGCCCTTGCGCTTGCAAGATAGGCGCCGGAACCACTGAGCTAACTCCCCGGCCCTAGCCAGAAATTCTTACCAGAATTTTAGAAAGGTAGGTACTAACAAAGTGTACCGGATGAAAATGAAAGACCCCAAAGAATCGTTTAATTACTCATGAATACAACTGGTATTTCTTTTCTGTTGAATACAGGCAACATTCAGGTGGACTTTACTAAAGGAATATTTAGTAACAAAAATATAAACTAGGATTAAATGAGTAAGATGAGACATGTGAAGGATTTACAGGAAGTATTCCATGCTTTGATCACAAGTGAATACAACAAGTTTACACATCTGAGATGTGAAATAACTTACTTTCTCAACGGACTTCTTCTCTGAGCTTGGTGTATCAGTAGGTGCTCATTAGAAACAGAATCAAGTATAGAAAATTCAAAAGGGCCGTCTGCATGCTAGAAAGCCAGAACATCCATTCAAAAGTGTAGACATTGACCTCCTCTAGAGTCTTGTGCAAGTCTATACCAAGAGGCTGAAGGGTTTCTGATGGAAGGCTAAAGGCTCTGCACTGGAAACCCAGGGATACATGGCCAGGATGAAGGCACAGACTGGAGTTGCTTCAAAGAAACACAAGTGAGCTTTCCTTCATCTTTCTCTCTTTTTCCCCCCAATTCAGAGTACAAGCATACCGGCTGCTGTACTCAAACCCAAGGTGGGTCTTCCATCTTCAGCAAATCCAGTCACACCCAGAACAATAATAATCCAATTAGTTGGGCATTTCTTACCCAAGTTGACACAACAGTTAACTTTCATAGTTGGCTTCTCCGGGGAGTCTTGACCCTTACAAGTCACCAACTGAAGCTATCCAAGAACAGTGTGGGACACTGGAGGAAGATCCTCCCTGGGAGCATAACCAAAGTCACATAACCCTGGACTAAGTCTCTGTTTCAGCATACAAAATATTCTGCTAAGGAAGGACTTTAGGAAAATAATGTGCCTTGACCCAAATTTCCTTGTAGACACCTTTGGAGCAAGTGCCTGATGACTCTGGGAAAGCAGATTTTCAACTAGTCAGAAGAGTTAACCCAGTAAGCATAAGACATGAACAAAAAGAGAGCGCAGCTCCACTCAGGCCTGAGTTACAGTGCTATTAACCATGAGTTCAGTGTCATTGAATCTCTATGAGCAGTGGTATGGTACTTACAGGAGCCTTATGAAACTAAGCTACCATGAGTATAAGAATTAATGGTGACAAAAAAATTAAAAATAAATAAAAATTTAAAAAAGAACTAATGGTGTAAACAAAAGTTGGAGTGGACCAAGAAACACAATCAGTCCTAAACAGAATTCCTTATTTCTTTAAAATGGTTCATAAGGACCAGAAGTGGGTGTTGAGTTTTAAATTTTCATTTGAGTTTCTCAGGTCAAAAAAGATATTCATAGTAATAAAAAAATAATGAAACAAAGCTTACATATATAGGGGATGGGGGTTGCAGGATTGGTAGGGGAAGGGGAAAAATGAGAATCAAGTCATGTCATATTCTGGTACAAACTCTCAATGCTGAATGCAATGATGTGTATTCATAATGTATCAATAAAGATTTGAATTTTTTTAAAAAATATAATTCCCTGCTTTTGGAGCCTTAGCGTGCTGTGTACTTACTCTGTGACCTTTGTCGTGGCTGTGTTTAGATGTCCTCCCAGTACCTCATGAAGACATAGGTGGAGGTTTTTCAGAGTTGGGTAAATCTACATATTGATTCATGTATTTAGTAAGATCATATTGATCTTACTAAAGATGCTAGGATTAAGGGTGGGAGATTACTAATTCAGTCCACAGATTGGTTTAGTACCACCCTAATCCCCACAGACTAGATAAATACAAAAGGGGCAGGAGAAATCTGCTAAAGTCCCTGCTTGCTTGCTTTGCTAACTTCTGCCCACCATAGTTTCTTCTCAGTGAGGCCTGTCTGCCATGCCAGCTTGCCTTGGATTCAGCAGTTTATAGACTCAAACCTCTACAAAGTATGAGCTAAATAAACTGTTTCTCCATTAATTTATGGATATTGAGTAACAAGAAAAGTAACTAAGACAACCTTCCACAAGTATTGCCCCATTCCAAATCCCCATTATGCCATGAGACAGTGATTCCACATGATCTTGATGTCAGATCCCCAACAGTCTATGATTCTGCAACAAGTCCCAAAGGAAGGAACAGTTGCCATCAGTGATGACCTTTGGACTCTCAATGTCTTAGAAAGAAGTATTTTCCAGATGTGCATTTATCGTGCTTTCTAGAGTCTCATGAGAACAGGGGCAATAGATTACTGCTTCAGTTCTGGGCAGTGAGTAACAGGTACCTAGACATAAATAGCATTCTGCAGCACAGCGAGATGACTGTAACTTAAAATCACCACTGACTTATTTCACAAATAACCAAGAGAGAAGCTTGAAAGCTCCAAATACAAACTAGAAGTGATGAGGTTAAAAAAAAAATTTGTTAACTTGGAATTCGATCAGTACATATTGTGTACATCCACTGAAATGACACATTGTATCCTGTAAATGTGCACAGTCATCACTTACTAACTTTAAAAATTATCAAGGAGAGATAAATGTTAATGACACTGCTTGATGGTTACATGCTCATATATGCATCAAATTTTGATACTGTACCCTCTATATTTGTAAAATTAAAATAAAACAAAAAAGGAAAAAAGAATTCTGGGGGACTTCTTTGTAGTTTTACCCTAAATGACAGGGATAAACCCCAAGAAAAACTATTAAACTGACAGAGTAAAATATCCTCAATCATTTCAACTTAATGGAATTAAAAATAGAATGGCACAGAAAAGAGTGTCTTACTGTGATGATTTAAAGGAAATGCTTGAGCAATGGAAGCTGAACCCCGTCCGTGCACATGCCAGTCTACACTGAGGCTCCAGAGCTAAGCTTTGGGTCTCTCAAGAGGACCCCAATGGCGCTTCCCAACGATTGCGTGCTCCATTAAGCACTTGGCAAAGGCCTGGATGAACATGTGTGGCCCAGACGTTTCCATGAAAGGTTGTCCTCCCAAATGGAGTCCTCATCCTAAGAATGTGTGTAGGATTAAGATGTAATCCATTGTTTCAAAAAATACAATGATGCATGAAATATTCAAGTTTAGTTTTGCTCCAAAGAATTCTTTCACTGTGGAGAATATGCTAATAAATAGAATGCTTTATTGAACAAAAGATACTGCTCTTCCATCTATACCATCAAAGGGCAGTGAGGTAGTAATGGAAAAGTTCAAAAAGGTAAAACACATTCACACACACATACACACATGCACACAGGAAATGAGCTTTGTTCTGGTTCTTTCTTCAGCCAATGATGAGACCACCATCGCTCCATGCAGGCCCACAACTGACATCCCTGAGGATCCACCAATCTTCCTTTCCCAGTCTCTATCCAGCAGGCGAGACCAAGCCACAGGTGAGGCCCTTGCAGGCTCTGGCCAGGGGCTCGGGACTCCAGGGAGCAGGCCAGTGTCTCCAGGACAGCATCCCCGGGGTTTTTCAGCAAAGGACGTGGGCTTGGGGTGCACAGCAGAACTGAAATATATGGGGCTCTCCCAAGTCGCAGTTTTATTCTTCTCTGGATATAAGAGAATGTTTATGTCTTTGCATGGATTTCCTAAACCCCCTTCCAACTCAAGTGTCTCAGCACATCAAAAATTTTTCCTCTGGGAGGACTGAAAGCATAACATATGTTATAATGTCTACAATATTCCTGTAAATTCCTGAAAGCACATGGAACCAGACTTTAGGGGATAAGAGTAAGGTCTGTCCTATTCTGAAGCAGCTGAAGATCTAAAATAAATATAATTCATCTTTTGTTGAGGAATCACTCCACACTTTAATTCACTTATGGAACTGCTGTCTCCCTTTAATATAGACTCATACCATGAAAACTGTACAGTTACACAGCATCATCCACCTTTGGCACCGGGGCAGTGCCTGGCATCTAGTGGATTATCAGTGAATAAATAAACAAATAATTCTTTCGATCTGTGGAACTTCAGGACCTTTGCTCTCTGCAGCTGATTTAATTTCAAAACCCACAAAATAAAACCAACCCACACTCCCTATCCAAAACCTCTTTCTGAGACTACAAATGAATTCAACAGGAAGAAACACATGTTGCCAAACATTCCAGCACTATTTGCTCAGATATTCAGATATTCTTCATGGTGAGGACTAATTTACTTACAGAAGCTTCTTGAAAAGGCTCTACAAGATTTCCAGTTTTGGATTCAGACAACCAGCTGGGCTGTGGCAATGGCAGCTTGACACAGACCATCGTAGACAGGAAGACAGTAGAGGAGAAGATCCAGTCCTTACCACACCTTCTGAGCCTCCTTGTATTCTGTAGCACTGGTTGGAAGCCCCCTTCAGGTGACTTGACTTTGCTCGTGTCATGTCTCCCTGCCTCGCCCTCCTGCCCCAGGTGACTACTCATTGTACCACACAAATACTGGGCAGACACAAGAACCCACAGCAACACACCAGGAGAGAAGCTGGGACAGTGGAAAGTTCAGCCTTTTTTGTTTGCTTCGCCCAAGATAAAAGTTAATGTGTTTAGATAATTTTCATAATCTTACAAATAAAGTAAAAGTCAACGACAGAAGTATATTGGAAAATGTAAACTTAGCTGAAGGACAGAGTGAGACTGTAACTGTTCAAGGCAAGGGACAAAGGTGTAAGCACAGCACACGCTAGGCTGCTGTTGAGTCAGCATGGACAAGTCTGGACCAGTGTGAGCAAGGAGCTAGTGCTGCCCTGAGTGTCTTCGTGCTGCACTACACCCTTCTCTGGTGTAGGAGTCCGGGGAAGAGGACGAAGCCAGCACCTCCGCAGCGAACTCCAATCTCCTGATAGTCCCACAATTCAAAGATTAATAAACAACAAACAACAAAGCCAGATTGTTGAGAAAAAAAAGCTGAGCCCGGGCTCAACTCTTGCTACTCTGAGCAGTGACAGCCAAAGGCCAAAAACTGAAACAGCAGAAACTGGAGCAAAAGAGCCCATAATGAGCTCACCTGCACCTTTATTTAGTACCAAGTCTTCACACCCATAATCCTAGCGTGCATAAAACAGGGTGGTCCCACAATAATCCCTGTAAATTGAAGATCCATAGGGCAGGGCAGACATCCTTAATCCCAGTAAATCCCAGTAAGTCTTAAGGCCAGTAATTTTAGTGCAGTAATCCTTGTAATTTAAAATCCCCACAGCCCAGGCCAGATGTACCCAATAATCCCAGTAGTTGATCCAAAGGGGTAAGGTAGACATCCTCAAGTCTAAGTAAAACCCAGTGAGTCTTAAGTCCGAGTAAACTGTCTACAGTTCCTAACATATCTCCCTTTGTGCCTATATTATGTAAGTGTACTTTGAGGGAAAGGAAGCACACTCAGCATTCTGGGGTCCCTTGTGGTCCCCACTCTCCTGATGGGTCAGTACCGACAGGACTGTCATTCCAACATCTGAATATCACTGCAGAGTCTGTTACTGATTGTTATAATTAATGGGTGTTGTGTTTGCAAGTATGTGTTAGAAAGACAGAGACACATCACACACATGTGCGTGCACGCGCGCGCGCACACACACACACACACACTACCCTTCCCATCTTTGCTCAGGTGCCCTGACTGTCCTGTTTAATTCAGCTGCCCGCAACCCTGCTCGAATCTTCCTTTTTCCATGTCACTTAGCACCCGCTTGACGCACCCTGAACTGGTGGTACAAGGCTGCCTCACTGATGCCGCAACTGTCAAAGAAGGAGACAGGAACAGGACACCCTGAGCTCCAGAAAGTGCTATGGATAAAACAGAACAGAGGTACGAGGGCAAAGCGCATGTGCACTTGACAGAACGCATTTTCCTGATTCTCAAATATCTAATCCTTACGGAGACTGATCAGAGCCCAAAGCCAAGTTGATTATTTTAATTGAAAGGTGTGTCGGTCATCAGAAGAACTACTTCACTGGGCCTTAAAGTTGTGCATCTCAGAAAACACAGTCTTTTCATTCCAGTAGTGAAAAGTTAAGGTTTTCTAACCAACAATCTTCTTGCACTGGAGGTCAGATTCCACATATGGCACTCTGGGACTTGGTTTCCCTATCTGTAGATTGAGGACAACAGCAGAGCCCACACTCGGAGGCTGAAGGAGAAGGTGAGGGTGACTTACAGTTCATCACCCAAGAGTAGAACCGGAGAGCCTGGGGCGAGAGGACAGGAGGAGCACACTGCCTGGTTGGTGGGGCTGCCCTGCGCTGTCGCCTCCTCCCTCTGCTGTCCCAGCTGCTCCTGCACACCTGCCTCTTCTCAGTTCCTCGTGTGTAAAGCTATACCAGCACTCCACAACAGGCTGTCCCCACATGTGCCGCTGCGAGAGCCCCCGCACCCCCCAGGAGACTTTCCTTTGTTTTGTGGGTCCCTGAAATCTCAAGGTGCATGTTTAACAGATGCTCACAGAACAAGCAATGAAACTTGAGTTCCTCATGTGTCCGGGGAGTGAAGATGGCCTAGCGCTTCCAGAGACGCAAAGAGGACTAACCCACACAGGCCTACTGTCCTCCTGCCACCAGATTTGCAGAAAACTCCAGGAACTGCTCAGCGTGTGGGAAGGATACCCAAGGTGACAACGAACCTAGAGCCAGGAAACCAACAAGAGTCATTTTTCCAGGAAAAGACAAAAACTCTCCTTAATCGTGTCCAGGAGATTCAAGTCCTCTTGGAAGCAGCCTTAAAAAGCTCACACAGAAGATAGTGATGAACTTTTCAAAATAACGACTTGACCTCGATCTCTAAGCCCAGGCGTTTATAAATGAGACACCACCCTCTCGGTAGTCCTCAGAGAAACAGCAGAACATGTGTTCCACAGATTTCTTGAATTAGTTTCCTCTCTGCGCACCATAAAGGTCAGCTGTATTTTTTGTCCCTAAGGCAAAGGGAAGTCTGTGGTGTCAGGCTACATGTGTTAGCATCTTTTCTGGGCTTAGGATCTGGGACAGTCAGCTTATGAGACATTTATATTCCCCCCATCACAGCCATTCACACCGAAACTCAATGTCACTTCTACCCTCATGCAGCCTCGCCAGTGACATACTACTTAGTCACTACGGTCCTCCCAGTCACCTTGCCGTGTTTCCTCCCACCCAAGCAGAATTCACATACTGTCATGAATGTAAATCCAGAAGGAACCACTCTAAACTTCTGCCCTCAGGACTGAATTCAGAACAGATTCTCCCTTCTGAGCACTCTGAAATCTAACACAGAACCACATCTAGTTTCCTAATAATTAGTCTGAGACTAAAGTAAACTGTCTTACAACAGTTCTCTGAAGCGAATGCGCCGAGAAACAGCCCTTCATGTCATCTGAGTAAAGTCGTTGTGAAATATCCTCATGTCATATGCTTCTTTGGGACAGGGTAGGGCATACAGGTCTGAAAATAATTTGGCATTACTAGAGTGAAAAGTTCAAAAAGTGGTGGAAGATGAAACTTCAAACCACTTGTCAAAGTTGACTCAGTGGTCTGGAATAAATCAGACTAGAATGGGGGCCTCTGCCCCAGTTGGGTAATGACCGGAAGAGTCACGAGGCACAGCAGATAACCACGCAAGTGCAGACAGAAATGGACAAGAGAGAGAAAGGATCGGTGTGAGCAGTCAGGAAAAAGCATGCAGAAGGCCAGGTGAGGCAGGATGGGGTCAGGAGCCTGGAAGTTAGAGAAAAATGGAAGAAGAAAGAATAAAATTAAGAAAGTAGATTTTAAAAAATATAACAATATTCAAAAGACTTTGAAAGAGTAGAAGGTTTTCTAATTATGAAAACAGGAGATCTGACTGGTCTGGCCAGGCGGGTGTGGGCTCAGGTGTTCAAAGGTGGTGGAAGTTGTGTCTGAAAGCTGAAGTTCCGACTTCACGGCGCTTCCCGATGACGGTGTAAGTGTGCATCCTGCACAGAGCATATGCTCGCTAAGTGTGTCTTCTGAATCCACGAATGGATGAGTTTCTGCGGATTTGAGCTATGGGTTTTGAATTCTAATACGTACAATGTGTAGTCCATTCAGATAAGAATAAGCCTTACGAAGACAATGTCTCAAAGAAGTACTGTTGGTTTAGTTTCCCCTCTACTTTAGACATTAGACCTCTGACTTTCATAATTGGGTATCACCTGGTATTTCTCACTAATGTTCCCCAACAGAGTCTTTAACTCCCATCCCAACAGGTGACAAATGACGCTCTTGGGACAGCATGCATGTGAATATCCACGTCGCTATGTACCAAGCATGGTGCATATGCCCAGGGTTCTGACACCAGCCTCTGGCACCGCCTCATGAGGAGCAGCCAAAGAAGCACTTGTGTATCTTCAGCATCCTTTGGGGGATCCCCCACATGTTTTTAATCCCAGAACCTGGTTTTTTCTCCACAATTATCTTTCTGGAAGCACATTTCATATCATATCTCTTACTGCTCAGAAATAATCACCCACCATCAACTGAATAGAATCCATAGTTATTTCCCAATATCCTCCTCCTTATTTCCCCATATTCCCTCCATGTTTCTTTCATACTTAGCCAAGAAGAGCTAGTTACCTTCTGATCCACGTCTCACATTTTTGTACTTTAAAGCTTTGCTCCAGCGTTTCCCATTTCTGTTCTCTGGATTTAAATTCCACCTATCCCAAATCATAGGCTCACAACCTTTAAACATTGCTAATTCCAAGAGGCTCAGTCAGCTGCCATCCGATATGAAGCAGTGCTCCAGGAAATGGCCTATACCCGCTGCTCTGGGGACAGAAGATGGTACTCAACTCAAGGCCGTTCAACTCCGAGTAAATCTGTCAGTGATAAGTACTCTCAGGACAAAACAACTAGCACAGGAACAAATTGCTGCACTGAGGGAAAAGGAACATGTTTTTACAATACCCAGGAAGTGATGATGTAGGGACATGTCTGAGTGACAACAAAAGTCTTCACATAAAATTTTAAAACTATTCTATCCAGATGCACGAAGGGTGTGACTGTGAAGTGACAACAGCAGAGAGCTGGGGGAGTGATAAAACTATGCTGTAGCGACGATCACATAAATCCACAAACGTGTTAAAATATGCAGCTCAGAGCACCAGAAATAGAGAAAGTCAATTTTATTATCTGGTAATGTTTTTCATTATTAAGTGTTCTACCAGAAAAATGAAACGTGTATTCATGACTAGTCCTTATTTTTCTGAAAATAGCCATCAACCAGGGTCTAAAGAAGACTTAGCTTTTCATTTGCCCAAGTCCAAGGAGATAAACAGGATTGTCTGTGTGCTGAGAGTTACAGGAGGGAACTGGAGGGCAGAAATGTTGGGAAGAAACTGCACAATACTGTACAGTTTGAAAATTTTGACCTTTAGTATATGTAGTACCAGGCTTAATTTGCAATTTCCTTTCTCATATACCTTAAAACAAGACCTTAAACAAATATAGCATACAGGTTTTATATATAGCTTTTCTTCACCTAACCTAGACCTTTACATTTATTTTCATGCATTATTTTTTATCTAATTAGTTTAGTTATTTAAATCTGGCTGCAGGTGAAAAGGCAACTCGCTTCAGAGCCATAAAGCTCTGCGTGTTTTTGGTGTGACTCGAGTTTTCCAAAGTTTGCTATAACTTCATTTGTGACATACTTCATTGGGTTAATAAATCATTCCTATATTATGAGAGATCTGATGATTACAATAAAATCTAAATATGTAAACCCTAAGTATCTTGACATGGTATCTTTTCATTGTTTCTTTACATTAATCTAATTTGCATCCTCACTTAAATCTGTAATTGATTGTAATTGAAATCTATAAGGGGTAGTTAAAATTCAGGCTCAAATGAAAAAGAATCTAAGTGAGTACTTAATGGAACCCAGAGACCTGCCAAATTAAAGAATGCCTAATTCCTACCCAGGTTATAAAAGATTTTGAGCAGGAAAATGGTGCAGCCCAGAATCTCAGCTGATCTCACCGAGGGCCACGATGGCCTGGCCAAGTTTTGCTTTTATATTTTGTTTTATTTTTGTTTGTTTGTTTTATACTTTTTCATAGAACATTCAAAGACAAAACAAAACTCCTCTTCCTAGTGTTCTAAAAGGCACTTTTAATTTATATATGGTTGTGTAATCCATACATTTTATAGTGTATGTCTATTTTGCATGACAACAGAGCATATAATCACAACAACAGAAATTGACTAAAATAGAGGGTCTGCAAAATTCTGACCAAAAGCGTCCATGCTGAATTAACTTCCATGCTGAATCAATGTGCTCTCTGCTCATGAGCTCACTGGCTTTTAGAAAAGTAAGATTCTAAACCTAAAAAAAAAGGTTCTATTAAAGACAAAATTGTTAACTCAGTCCTCAGCCTCAATTAAAATTGCAGTTTGATGTAAGGAAGCTTAGTAGCAGCTCAACCAAAACTAAAAATCAATATACAAAAAGGGAGAAGGACAGATTTTCTCAATCACATACTTCCACAGCCTTAAAAGTTCTTACCGTTTCCTCCAATTTAGGCTTTCAACTTTTTCTTGGAAAGATTTTAATGGTAAGGTACAAAAGGCCTCGACCTTGACAAACAACAGTATTATTCCAATATTCTTTTACCAATTTTTCACTGACAAATCTTAGAGTGAAAGTCTGAGGAAATCTCTGCCCAGAAAGGAATATCACTTTGGAAACAGTTTTTGTAAAAATTTACAGTATAACATAAAAGTAAGGGGAAACCCTTCAATAAAGACATTGCAGTCATGTAAGGGTCAATATAATGAATGGTTGTAAAGTGGAGGGGACAGTTTGGAGCCCTCTTCTGATGTCACTACACTGTTACTTTGCGAGAGCCTGTAGGGCTCAGTGATGGTCAGGTCTGTCTACCAGCCATGAAGATATGCTCCCATGGTTGTCCCTGGAGGAAATCGGGATGGGCCCAGAGAAGTCCAGCAGTGGAACCAGGAGAAGTTGTCCTTTTGCCTGCTCTTTCCAGCATATGAGTCTGCTATGGGGAGTTGTCCAAATGACTTCTACCGGGACACTCTCATCTTCCCTCAGCCTTGCAACAATGATCTTGATTAGTGACCCATCATAATGAGAACAAAACCTACTCCCAACCATGGTTCCCCACAGAGATGATGGATCTGTGCAGATCCACCTGGATTTTCCCAGGCTTCTTTGACACTGGCTGATGGAAAAAAGGCAGAGGCTATGGCCAGGAATACTTGGCTGGTCTGGAAGCTGAACCTGCAGCCCTGTTGGCACGCACAAAACCTAACCCTCTGAGAGGCTTCAGAGAGCTGAACACAAGGCAGCAGTAATAAAAATCAGTTGTCAGGAAAGTTGAGAAATTGGAGAGATGAACACAAACTGGGCATATATGCGGAGAGTCTTTAGGGGAAAATATGGATATTAAACAAATCATAAAATATTTTAGAGTATGTAATTGTTCTCCAAATAGGATGGTCTCTGTTTTCAAAAATTAGTCAAGAATTAAAATATTTTTATAACATACATACACATTCCCAGAATTCCTTTGCCAACTAACATCAGGTAGGAAACTTCATATTACAGAATTAGTAAGGAATCTAAAAGTTAACTTAAACTGCTGGAACTATTTTTTTATGCTTCAATGTTTATATTTCCTGAAAACAAGAGTTTGATCCTGAACGTTCTTTTGGAATTGCCTGCGCTTTCTGTTTGTGATCTCAGTGTGGTTGAAAGGGACCTTGGAAGTCACACACTTCAGCCTCTTCATCTCATACAATGAAAAGACCAGAAAGCCGCACAGCAGGATGCACAAGGACCAGAAAGTGCACAAGGGTTAGCTCTTTAAGACAATGGCCCTTGTCCCCAGCAAGCCCACTGCACTGATTTACAGCTCCTTTTCTCTAACAAAAGAGAGTGAGAAGACACACCCTTCCTCCATGAGAATGTATCTTGATTTCCTTACAGTTTTCGTGTCTAAGATCCCAGACAGGGCTACACACGTTCACTCAGTTAGAAGGAAAGCAGATGTGGCAATTTGTTTGAGAAATATAAGCACCCATGAGTACATTCATGTCTTGTTAAGTTAAAAATTGAATAGTGTCTGTGGATTCATGATCCTTTGACACAGTCACCTTCCCACTCTCATTGATGTTTCTGAGAACAAGAAAGTCACGAAGACCAGGAAAATGTGCTTATGGTACTCTGTAGCCTGGGCCTTGCACCCTGCAATACTTCCATTCATATCAAGGCCAGCAAAGGTCCTTCTATTCATTACCCTAGTCCATCTTGAAATCTCCTCTTCATCTTATTTCTTTGCCAATAAGCAAAGTTTAGCCAAGAAAATGTTTCAAGGGGAAGGAAGGCATAAGAAAGTCTAAAATAAGACCACAAGTCAAACCTTGACCTCATCCTCCAATTACAACAAAGACCCACAGCCTTATATCAAAGGCCAATAAATATTCTTGACCTTGATTCACTGTTATCAAAATTCCTCATCTTGATTGGTGCTGGAGAAGGAAAAGCAAATACAAACCGAACATTTGCACCAAAGTCAACCCCTATTTAATACTGTGTAGTGCAGACCCACTCTAAAACCAGATCGAAATAGAAGCCTACACCCCAAACACGCAACAACACCTCTGTTATGATTTTGATTGATAGAAATGATTCCTCCATGACCTTCAAACAGCCTTTGGCTTTTGCCTAGGCATAAATGATAAAGAGCAGCTATCTTCTTTCTAGACATATAATAAAATCCTGTATCTGATTTAGGAAATAAGCTTTGTTTTAGTTTCCTGAGACCTACACATCCACTGGGTATGTGAAAAGAAATATAGTCCAAATTGTTGAGGAAGAGAAATGTAGTGAAACCACAGAAAGCAAAGCAACAACAATGATGTTATGGTTTATATTTAGATGTCTCTGAGAGCTTCAGATGCTCATAGACAAAGCTATTGGAAAGATATTGTATTACAGGGGCTTATAGCTAACTTGCAGTTAGGATGTTTGGCCTGGTGAAGGAGAAATTACTGTGGATGTAACCTCGAAGGCTGTTTCCTTCCCTGGCTGTCCCTTTTCTCTCTAATTTCCATGATGTAAGCAGACTTTCCCTCTATGCCACTGTTCTATGCCATTTCTTCTTTGGAGCCAGGCAACTATGGACTAAATTGTGAGCTAAAATACACTTCTCTTCCTTTAAGTTATAAGTGTTGGGCATTCTGTCCCAGCAAGGGAGAAAGTGACTAAGATTATCAACAACAACCTGCCATTCCTTCCCTTGAACTGCAGTCCCATGCTTTCCTCTTTTGTTAGTTTCAGCACATCTCAGCCTACTTTCCTCCCACTGGATTCACACTGTCAAGATACTGTGATAGGATAACCAGTGAGACATAGCTAACAAGGTCAAAGATGCCACTCAGTCCCAGGAGCCTTCAGCCAGCTTCTGTCCTTCCTTCTCACACACTTACTTCCTGAACACCTTTCTTCTCAGGCCAGAGCCATTGGGTGGAGAGTTTCTGAGGAAAAACTGGACAATGTTTTATGAAGTCAGAGATCTCTTTACTTGGCAAGAAAGAAAGCCAACCTGTAAATATTGTTGCCAATTTTCTGTATACAGAGTGACTTTTTGCTTGAAAATTTCCAGCATTCAAGAATGAAAATGTTTTGGTCTAGGTTCTGAGTTTAGGGAGCAGGTTGAATATGTGGCCCACTAACAGCTTTTGCATCTGGGAGAAAAAGTAACTTCACTGAAATGTGTTATCACAAGTTGGCAGTGTTTTATATATGGTAATCTCAGAAAAGCAAGGAAAGTGGAACTATTTGTTTTCACATGAAGAGTAAATAGTAATTTAAGTGCAAAGTCATAGCTTGTAACACAATCTGGTTGTCTGGCCATTCTGCAAAAGAAGTTGTTTGCTTCCCTGATTGTTGTGACTATTAAAGTTCAACTATTGTGATGTAATAAACTTTTACAGTACTTAAGATACAAGTACTGTAAATTAAAATCACCAAGATGCATCTTTCTGAGAACTCCAACAGCTCTCTTCATCCCATGAATAGACTTTTACCTTCTGTAGCTTGGCTGCCCAATGAAAGCTAAATGGTAGAGCAGAGAATGGGACCTCAATTCCTGGTTTTTGTGCCCTTCTTCTCAATTTCTTTTGGTTGTACAATTTCACATACACTTTTGGTGTGCCTATTCTGCTTTAACTATGTTAATGAACTATTATTACCTAACAATACACCCATTAATCACCATGATAGATAGAAACTAGCCCTAGTCATGGTCTCTGAAGTGAATGTCAAGTAATCCCAATACTAATGGAGATGACGCCAGCCACGAATTAGCCCTAAAAGCTCCTGTTTACCCCCCCCCACTCTTTTCCTATTACTCTATATTACAATGCCTTTTTCTCGTCACAAGACTCCATGATTCTATGTGGAGCAACTCCTCGTGGAATTTTGGGAAAGATTTTCTGCTGATAGACATCATATAATGATGATAAACAACGGAAAAGTCTACGGTTCTAAAACTGTTATCCCCCTAGCAGGGCACTTCCAAATGCATGCAGGATTTCCACAGGCTCAGGCCATAGCCATCTGCAAACCTGGAAAAAATTCTCCATTCAATCTCCTTTCTCGGACAAGCAGAAAGAAATGATATTACACAGAAAATGTAAATCACTGTGAGGTAATATACCCCAAGTGATGCCTTGGAAGTGTTGAGGGCACATAAACAGTTGCTTCACAAAAGAGCATTGTTCTGGCTTTGCTGTGAATAGCAGTGCTGAGTTCTCTTTGCTTCTCCTGAATAAATTCCAATGTGGAGAAAGAGTTCTACATAATGGTGAATGGCTCCCTCTGAAAAGATATATATTTTTAAAACTCACTCATGCAATAGTGCTCTTTGAGCTAAAGCTATTTGTTATCCTATCCCTTATGAAGCTCTGAAACAAGTAACTTCACACAACTAACAAGTTGTTAACAGACAGAAAGCACATAAGAGGCAAGCCCTGAAAAGTATTATAGACAATGAATAAAAACTTGTCTGCCTTTTCCACTGAAGGATTCTAAAACTATTTCTTTTCTTTGTTTCTTTGTTTTTTGTTTTGTTTTGTTTTGTTTCAGTACCAGGGATCAGAACCTTGTGCTTTCGAGCAGGTGTAGCACCACTGATCAGTGTCTGAAAATATTTGAAAAGAAGGTTTCTCATGGATTTGTTAGATGGAGATGTTCACTCCACTGATCACTAATCCTCTAAAGAGACAACACAGGAAAGCCTCAGAATGGAGAATAGTCCACAAGCTGCTGCTGATTTTGCCACAGACATCACTGTTGATATCTCACGGTGGACTGATTGAGTCACTAAGCCCCAACGGCCAAATACCGCCTCTGAGCCACTGGCCACAGGTGACAGTTTTAAATTTGAATTAAACTTAAATTTAAAATTCAGTTTCTCAGCTACAGTAGCCCCACTTTACATGTGCAATCAGCATATGTGACAGTAGCTACTGTATGAGCAGGGCAAACAAGGCAACATTTTCATAGTTCTGCGAGTAGCACTGGTACGCACTTCTCTGCTGAACAAGTATTTCTTGATACAATGGTCACCAAAGGTCTGTGCACACCAAGAATTTGCATGCTCCAAGGGGACAGCAGAAAACAAAAAAATTAAACAAATGAGATCACTTTGTCAGCGTCCATGAACTGTGGGAGTCAAGACGCCAGTGACCAGTCTGGGTGGCATAATGGAGGCTGGTCTTCAGCAGGGCCACTGATCTTTCCCTGTGATGCCACCAAGTGACAAAAGATGCAGCCATGGACACCCAGGAACAGCGTGTCTCCATCTGAGGCCAGAGAAAGCGCTCAGGCCCTGCTGTCAGTCCCACCGGGGCACCGAGGGGCCGGAGGACAGCAGCTGACTGCCAGGCCACGAGGTGACTGCGCTCTGAGCACAATCCAGGCCCGGGGGCCCCTGCTGCTCCTGAGATACAGTTCAGACTTCTTTTATCAAGAAACCAAATGGAAATAGTTCTCCATTTGTCCTGAAAGTTCTCAGTTTGGAAGGAAACAAGCTTTGAGGACTAACTGATTCTCTTGATCTCACCGGCAGCAGCCGCGATGGTGAGCACAGCCAGGCTCCGCAGGCAGCTGCTACTAGGAAGGACCAGACCTCTCGCTGCCTCAGCACGCTCTCTGCACGACACCATCCAACACTTTCTGGGAGCTACAAATACAGTTTATGGAGTGGTGAGGAGCCAAAAAAGAAGAAAAACTCACCTGTTGAAAAGCAGTGCTTGACTTCAAGGAAAACTCCGTTCCAGCAGCTCAGAGTCTCAAATCGCGCGGTTGCAGGACCATCAGGCAGGCAGGAGACTCACTCTCGCCCTTAACGAGAGAAAACATGGTCATCCTCTCAGGTTAGTGACAGACTGACGACAGATTGCTGAACCCTGTTGACCAAAAGATATTTGTCAAATCTCCCTTTCACCATCGAGGAAACTGAGGCTCAGAGGAAGTAAGTTGCCATACCTTTAAATCAAGGTAAATCAAGTGGCAAATGATTTTCTGCTATTAACTAGATAAATTAGTCATTTTTAAATGATGTAATAGCAGTTTGATCCATAAAACTATGGACTTACACATTAGAAATTAAATGGGTTGTTCAAAATCTCCATGAAGTAAAATTGCCAGCATCCTGGAAGGCTGAGGCAGGAAAATTCTGAGTTTGTGCCCAGCCTAAGTAATTTAGCAACTTAGGGAGACCCTATCTCAAAATAAAGCAAGAAGAAAGGGCTGGGGATGTAGCTCAAGGAGAAGGCAAAGCCTTGGGTTCAAATACACATAATAGTCTGTGTGGCTAGGAGAAGCAAAAAGACCTCTGGATGTCACATGAAATCTCAAGGGTCACAGGAGTCCCAGGACAGCAGGAGGTGAATGCAAATAGCAGCGACCCCCACGAGCATCCTCCCACACTGGCTGGCAGCCTCTCTGCCACGTGGCGAGTGAGGGGAGACCTCATGGAGGTACATCCCGACCTTATTCTTCTTCTTCTGCCCTCACATAGTGTCTCACACAATCAGACTGCAGTGCTGCCTCATTTTCCTTTTCTGCTGAGGGAGGAATTAGTTACACTACTGTTCAACTTTTAGGACATTTTTTGCTGGCTATTTTTTCAAGCATTTCATACAAAACTCTCAGGTTTGAAATTACAGAAACCTAAAGTAAATACTTTTTTCCCCCTTTAAGAAATCTTGTTCTAATTAGGTGGTTCATTTTTACGACCAGATGCTAAGTTGGAAAGTTTTATTTTCTGCTGCCCAGCCCCCTTGAAGAATAAGATGTGCCAAAAATTACAAGTTCTGATTTTTTGGAACATTTTCAACGTCAGCTTCCCTGTAATAATGTTTGTTACCTGGCTAATGTTTGTGGACAATGAACGCAAAGGTGTCCTGGAGGGAATAGGGCCAATGACTCAGGTGACAAAACTTAAATGCCAGGAGCTCTCAAGTTTCTGGCTGTGTTTGATCATGACACAACCCACTTATGTCTCCAGACTTCTGGTCTCTTTCACTAGAACAAAGAAGATGCCACTCGCCTGTTGCCAAGACAAAATAGATGCTCAACACACAAATCAGGCTCTTGGGTTGTTAACTAGACAAACATCAGGATGAATTAACGCTGGCTTCCCATTTTTTGTGAAATGTACCTACCACGCAGAATTTGGGGACTCAAACTATGTCCTAAATTACAAAATATGATGGTTATAGATTGAGAGTGAAGAAATACAGTGTATTGGTTGCCAAATACACTGGGGAACAGTGCAAGGCTGCACAGAACCAGACTCGATCCCACCTCTAGGCTGAACCCTGTAACCGAAGATAGATGACCTACAGCTGAGTAAGCCTCTCATGCACGTCAGGCAGAACTGCAAGATACTAGACCCCAAGTCCGAGTTGCCAGAGACAGCAGAACCCCAAATGTGAATCTAACTTGATTATAGCTACAAAATGCAGCCTAGCACAGAATGTCCTACAAATTATCCAACCAAACCTGCTGAAGAACAGTATCACTGAGATTTTTGAAATAATAAGAGGAGCATAAATTACACTGCTGTAAGTGAACTTTACTCACAATCATTTGTCTTTTATTTTCCTTTATTTTCTTCTTAGTTTTTTGAAACAGGGTCTCACTTTGTAGTTCAGGCTGACTCTGGATTCACCATGTAGTCCATGCCAGCCTCAAACTCATGGCAATCTTCTTGTCTGTCTCCTAAGTGCTGGGATTACAAGCATGAGCCACCATGCCCAGATAATCATTCATTATTTTTTAAATGATTACAGAATGTATTTTATAATGAAATGACCGGAACCTAAAGTGAATAAGAAATAATTGTATGAAGAGTGTTAATAATCCTAAATTAAAATGCATAAGCATGCTGAGCTTTTATCAGAGTAATACATCTTCCAGCTCTATTTCACCAAAATCATTCCGGCTGTAAGCTCTAAACTCCTGATGTCTAGACAAAGAAAGGAAACCTCTTCTGCTCCCAGAGTTAGTGTTTTCTGCACAGGATGTGGTTTTATTCCCTGTCCGTCCAGCTCTTGCTGGAACACACTTTCCTAAGGCATCCAGGGAGCTGTCAGCAGGTGCCCGCGTTGCCCTTTCCTCCCCGGGACGCTGTTCCTTGTGGTATTTTGCAATAACTCGTAAATAACTCGTCTCACCACTATCTCTGCTCTAAAAAGTAAACTTCATTTCTTTCCTGTTTTGGAAAAATCAAAAGTTTTCAAAATCACATGGTAACCAGATCAAAAAGGCCTGATGATGTATACAACCCCAAGAAAGCCGCTTGTCTGTGAGTCAGCACCATGAACGAACAGCTTTGGCAAAGTCTCCTCAATGGATACAACAGAACCCGACATAGACATGTCCATCTGTTTAAGTCCTCTGTGTGTGTATGCAAGAAATAATATAATTTTATATGATAATAACTCTTGGGCAGATTTATTTCCTGGAACATGCACTTATGGATGTGTTTATTGAAAACATAGGGAGAGATGCTAGAGACAGAAAGTCAAGTCCTTTCAACTTTCATAACCGTTCCTTGAGGCAACTGTGCTTTCCTTTCTGCCTGCGAGACCGCAGCATCCAGGGGACATGGAGAGAGTGGAAGGTAGCTCTGGCTGATGCCGTGACAGCCGAGGTCACATACTCTCAGAAGGTGAGCTCCAGGAGGAGAGGAAACTCGGAGGCCAAGTGTTCCAGATCTCCTGCCGCTGAACTCCGCTCTGCATCGGGCGAACCTCCTGGGCACCGCGCGTCTGCCAGCCCGGCCCGGGAGGGTCAGCTCCGACCGTCCCGCGTTCCGTGCCCGGAGCGCGGTCCCCTTGGCAGCTCGCCTCGCTACCTGAGGCCGGCTTGCAGCCCTCTCCCTACGTAAACCGCTTCAGGCTTGATCCTGCCTCTCAGTAAGTAATTACGGAGCCCATGTCATGGTCAGTTACCTTATTAGATGCTGTTGTCAGCGCTATAAAGATAAATAAAATATTTTTTAAAGCTTATAGTTCAGAAGAGGAGGGAAACCAGAAAATAATTCCCATAATGTAAGACGGGGGGAAATGTGCAAGTGGAGGACAAGGAAAATAAGTGATTTGTTCCAACGGGGTGAATCTGGGCATTTCTTGTGTGGTGACTGGCTGAACCTTGACTGATTAAAAGGATTTCAATGGAAGCATGAAGAACATTTCACACTGAAGAAATGGCATCAGCTCCTAGTAAAATGAAGTACCCAGAAATGAACAGAAACCCAGGCACAGTACAAAACAAGGAAAAGGATGGATAGATACAGACAGGAGATACATGAACTGCGGATATGCTATGCTCAAGAGATGGGGATCCAGAAGTAAGAAGACAGCATGGTGATACCTGTGGAGTGATGAGTTTGGTATCAGGTTCTGCGGAGAAATACTGAATTTGAGCTGAGGGCTTTTCTTTTGAAAGGTTTTGGGGATAGTTGGATTTTTGGAAGTCATTTTCATGGAAGTGGGTTAGAATCAGGTAGACGAAGTCAGAGCAGAAGTTGCCTTTTCTATTCACATTGAGCTCCACATGACTGGAGTAATTTCTGGAGCATGTGAAATATTCATTCATCATGTGTTACATAAATAAATACAATCTAAAGGGAAAAAGCAAGCAGAGAATAGTTATTAAGGAAGGCTTGTATTTATGAAAAATGGTCAATGGAAAAAAATTAATAGAAGAAATATAAGGAGGATAAAGTACCTCAGAAACCAATGAAAGAGTAAATCTTAAAAGGGAAAATATACATTTGATGATTCATTTGGCAAATATTCACTGACACCGGCTCCCGCCAGAAACTTGTGTTGAAGACTCCCACATGAACCAAACGAACTGTGCCCTGCAGTGCTTTCTAGGTGATGATCAGCAGTACCCAATGCCCACCACCTCCAGGGCACTCTGTGGGCTGAGAGCAAGCAAATCCGCCCTGGACTTGGCTGTTACCACAATGACCAACCTTCAGCCACCTTGAGAGAGCAGAGTTCTGGTGCAGCAGCAATGAGAACCACGTGCCCAGGCCTTGTCTGCTTTCCCCAGACATCCTGAAGGGTAGAAGCTGATCCTTCCACTGCTGCACTCACACAGTATCTAGCAAATGCAGCTTGGCTACATATACCAGTCAGTGATGAGCATTTAGGAAATCGGTGTTTGCTAACAAAGCAGCCAGAGTGAACTTAAATGTTAAGTGAATCCATTCACTTGCTGTCTGTTAAAAATAATAATAATAATAATAACATTCCTGTCCATAAATTATACTGACCAGATTTTGGTTCAAAGACATGGAAATTATTTATGTTAGGCAAAGTTTCAGTGGAGAAGCAATGCCACTCTGTGTAATGTGGAAGGAAAAAGGGAATGATTGCAGGGACTGGCCATATAGCTGTAGACCTGGTAAGGCACTCACCAGAGGATTATTGCCTCTGTGTGTCCATCACAGACCTGAAGTTGCTGTAGGTCTGAGTCCTGCAAACAAGGGAGCAGATGGGTGTGTGGCGGGGAAAGCCATGTCACTCTCTCGCCACTCCCGACCTCAATGGAGAGGTGCAGAAACTGTCAGTGTCCTTTGCCATAAGTTCTATGTCCACCTGACCTATGATCCAGGAGAACTGAGGGGTCTGGGGGACTGCAGACTCGGTGCCTTCCCCTAACCCACAGGACACCCTGCAGGCGGCCATAGTGTTCAGGGGCAGCAGGAGCCTTGGCTTCCACTAGCCTACATAGTGCAACAGCTGCTGCTTCACGGTCGCCTTCCAAACTTCATGCAAATGTCTTTTGTAATCAGCCCTATATTCATCTGAGCCTGAATCCATAAAGGAAATAATATCTGGGAAGCAATTCCAGCTGAATTGATGCATGCCCAAGCCCCCAAGTCCTTGAAGGTGCATGTACCCCTTTTAACCATGCAAAGAAAGACAATGACAAAGTCATATCTCCAACTAATATCATACAGCTCTTGTCCAAAAGTGAAACACTGATCACCTCAGGGTCCCTTCATTTCCCTTTTGGTGACCCTCATTGTCTTTCTAGTTGAGTCTCTCTCCTCCTTTGGTATCTTATAACTTAACTACTGTTATATATGCATATAACATATATATATGCATATATAACTAATACATATATATATATATATATTGTGGTAGGGGAAAGAGGAAGAAAAATGTACATATGCATGTATTCATATTAAAGAAGACACTCATCATATTATAATACTATTTACTGAAACTAGTCACGTGGTCTTAGCTGATACTTGTGACTTCCTTCTTCCATCAACCATTTCATATACCCTTTGCCTTCAACAGCCACTTCAGCTCATGTATATTACTTCTTGCCCATTTTGCTTTGTGCCAGACCCCAGTAACTCAAAATCAACCAGACCAGTAGCATAATCTTCTTCTCTCCTTCCTCCATTCATTCAGTGGCATAAGGAACACACATAGTCAAGGAACAATTTCAACTTCCAGCTTAATGTAACTACTGCTATGTCCCCTGGTAGAAATCTCCCACCATTAGGAACTAAGACTTTTAGACTAGCAGAAAGCAAAATTACTGGAATAGGAGCAAGAATTTCAACACTAAAATTCTAGGATTAATGATGAATGGAGATATTCCCATTTCCTCTCAATACATGAATCCCGCTATGGGAAAGAAAGCACGGTGTATATTAGTTTCTGAGTTGGGCCTATACACGATTATGAAGACATCTCGGCCATGCCAGGTGACCCCAGCCAGCTGGCACCCTAACTGCATCTTTACAAGACCATTCTACCATTCTGTCTGGCCAGCTGCTTCAGGGTGTCGTGGAAATTGCTAAGACTGGCAAACTGCAAGAGCAGGAACCCATTGCCACACTTCATTGGCTATGAAGAGAGTCCATTGGTCAGAAGTAATACTGCACAGAATACCATGGGGATGAATAAGGCATTATGAAAACTCACAGATGGTGGTTTTGGCAAAAGCAGGCAAGGGCAATCCAAAGTAAGTGTACATTACAGAGAGAGCGAGTGTTGCCCCTTCCCCTACTGAGAAGTTCGATGTGATCAATCTGCCAACAGGGCTGACTGACCCCTGGGGAGGTGAGATACTTAAGGCTGAGTATAGGTCAGTAAAGGAATCAGCTGTGCCATCGCCTATTCCTTTTATGCATGGAAGTCAGTACTGCTGAGACCACACCCCTGTCTCACTCTGCCACTATTGCCATTTCATTTATCAGCCCACTAAACAAGAACAAAGGTGTTTGAAGAAAGAAGCACACAGAATTCCATAGATCCTTTCATTTTGTCTACTTGATTACTTAGGTCATGTTTACAGATGCTGCTCTTGGGGGAATAATCTTTTGGGACATAAATATATTCATACTTGCCCCATTTGGAGAGATCTATCTACAAATTCCTTCCTCAGACTGCCCTGTCAGTGGTCTCTGATTGTGTTCCTTTCCAGTCTTTGAGAATCTGGCCAAATCATTAGCCTTGTGCATGAGTCAGGACATCTGCTCCTCCAGGATGAATGAGCAACCACACAAACAGTAACAACCACCCCACTTAGAAGCTTTCATTTCACCCTAATCTTTAAAGGTCACCTCCAAGTAGGGCAATAGTGTTGTCATGATCCACATTCAGGTGACACTATTCCACTGTACAAAACTCTCTGAAAACCAGGCCCACATTTTCTAGACAGTTTAAGTAGAAGGAGAAGTTTTATAACAAGCTATAAAATGACTTGCCAAATACATGGGAAGTTTGCAAAGAGAGACTCAGGGCTGAGCTTCCAAGAATGACTGCCAAAGGCCGTAACATAGACTCGGGCCACCAAAGAAGCTACTGCCCCTACCAGGACTGAGCTACTATAAAATCAGGAAGCCTCCAGGTAATATTGGAAGCCTTAATTCTATCCATTGTATAAAGAAGCACAATCCACACCAACCAAATGGATCTTGTATCTGACATTTCCCCATAGCTATAAGACCAGACACAAAATACTGAGGCCTCTGTCACACCCGCATAGAAAAATTACATGTCTCCATAACTTCCACTTCGTATGAAAGAAACAGAAATGTGAGCTAGTTCCACAAAATCTCATTTTATTTTCAGTCTCCACATTCATCGAGGTACCTCTACTTAACTGAACATAATTCATATCCAGGACCATTGATGCAAGGTAATCCAGAAAATGTCATTTTTAGCATTTTCTGTATAACAGGAAGGGATACAAGACAAAGATTGGAGTACACGGTATGCAAGCAGTTTATACAAGTGCAGTACCTTCAAAGTGCAGTAACATGAACGTGTCTTAGGCAAAGGAGGAACCAAAACAGGGAGACATGTGACACACAAAAGAGAAAACTGATAGAGCAAAACACAAAAATTAAAGAAAAAGATGGGGTTACCACAAAGGTGGAAGGTTAAATCTCATAAAGGAAGAGGAGAACTTCCGTCTCCAAAATAACAAAGAAGGTATCATGGAACTGTCGAAGTGGAAAATAAATGTAGTAAGAAAAGAAAAATGTGGTAAGTCGCCTACCACCAGTGAAGTGGGCAAGTTGGAACATGAGTCATGAGTGTGCTCCAGTGTGCCTGAGTAGCTCAGGTAACACAAATTGTGTACATTTTTTTTGTAGATTCAGTGGCTGAATAAAATATTGAGATTTTTGTCCATCACCCTTGTTAACTAATGAGGTGGAAAGGAGTACTACACCAGAATGATCATCCTGATTTTGCAGGATTCCTGGGTTCCTCTCCCTTCAGCCATGTATAAGAACATTTTTATCAGGGAACAACCCTTCAGTGACAGCTCTCAGGGCATCATGGATAAGGTCCATGAGGGGAGCATACAGGGAAAACATAGGTGGTAAAGCCACTCAAGGCCAAACAGAATGTACTAGGAATCCTGGCAAATTAACCATAAAATTTAGGATCAAAATCCAATGTTATCTCCCTCAGACAATTTTCTTTGTAATACCTCCCCTCTGCTCCCCACTCAACACACACATATATACCTCAGCTATGAGTCTGGCACCACAAATGTAGGAGCTAATAGACACCAAATGTAGGACCCATAGTGGACAGGGGAGTAATAATGCATCTTGTAGCTTGATTCTGTAAGTCTGACACAAAACAACATAGTTCCATTAACTCAAAGGAAATCTTCCATTTCAGAATTAGCCAGCAGCAAATGTTGGCGAGGCTGCGGAGAAGAAGGAACCTTCTACACTGTTGGTGGGATTGTAGACTCGTACAACCCCTGTGGAGATCAGTTTGGAGATTCCTCAAAAAGCTAGGATTGGAGGTCCCATTTGACTCGGCCATCGCTCTGCTAGGTATATACACAAAAGAATTAAAAGACTCATATCACAGAGACATATGTGCACCCATGTTTATAGCAGCTCAGTTTGTGATTGCTACATCTTGGAAACAACCCAAATGTCCATCAACTGGAGACTGGATAAAAAAGCTGTGGTTCTTCTACAGAATGGAGTATTACTCCACCATGAAAAATGATAAGTTTGAATCATTTCTACTTAAATGGACATACCTTGAGGATATCCGCATAAGTGAAATAAATGGGTCACAGATAGATACATATCACATCTTTTCTCTGGTATGAGAAAATAAAGATATAAATGAGTCCTAGAATTGTATGTTATGTTTTGTGAAATAGAAAATACTCAAAGTGTAATAGGGTGAAGGGGGAAAAATAATGAAATTATAGCAAAAAAGAAAGGAAACAAATTGTATGTATATGGGGGGGTGGTAGGGTGGGTAGGGCTATGGGATTAAATGAGAATTAAATTGTGTCTTATACTGGTACAAATACGCATTGTGGAGTGCAATTATGATGTGTATATGTAATGTACCAATAAAGATTTCAATTTTTTTTTAAAAAAGGAAATCTTATTCATGTCTCCAGAACAACTCTACTATATTTTAATAGTAGGTTAATCATCACTCTTTCCTCTATAACCTGCAAACTCCTGAAGTATTAACATAATGCATGTCAAAAAATACATGCTTCTTGGGGCTGGGAAGTTAGCTCAGTGGTTCCAGTGCCTGTCTTGCAAGCACAAGAGCCCGGGTTCGATCCCCCGTAACCACATACTATACTGGGTGTGGAGACTCACGCCCAGCAGCAACCAGTGCCAGGCATGGTGGCTCATGCCTGTAATCCCAGAACTCAGGAGGCAGAGGCAGGAGGATTGCTGTGATGTGAGTTTGAGGCTGAGCTCAGGGCCAGCCAGAATCACAAAGTGAGACCCTGTCTCAAAAACCTTTAAAAAAAAAGCTTCTTAATTTACCAAAATATGAAAAATTCTCTTGTAAAACAAATGTCCAAAGACCTAATTCTAAGGCTCAATATACATTCTTCATGCATGAAGTCACCATAAGTGTACATGGAGATGGACAGAGTTAGAATATTTAGTGTGTGAGGATGAAAAAGGATAGCTAGAGATCTTTAAATGTATACAAGGCTTACTTTTTAATTGCCCAAGAAGATGCATCTTAAGAGCCTTTTAGTACTCTGATGAGAGTTGTTTACATTTGTCTTGTACACTGAACTAGGCCCAGTGCTTGGAATAGTTCCCAACCCATGGTAGACACATAAAAAAATACCTCTTGGACTGAATGTATTAGTGAGCTAATTGTTCTAACACACTTCATGATCATTTCCAGTATGTCCTTTGCTCCTCTGGCCCTTCACCAGCCTAGCTTGCCATAGACATCTAGAGTGCTAGTTGAAACACAGATTCCTGAACCTATGTCCACCATACTAGTAGGCTTTCCCAGAAAAAAAGAACCTATAGAAGAGAGACATGTTTAAAGATTTAACTCCTTAAATGGACATACCTTGAGGATATCCTCATAAGTGAAATAAATAGGTTGCAGATAGGTACATATTGCATCTTTTCTCTGGTATGAGAAAATAAAGACGTAAATGAGTCCTAGAATTGTATGTTATATATTGTGAAATAGAAAATGCTCAAAGTAAAATAGGGTGAAGGGGGGAAAATAATGAGATTATAACAAAAAAGAAAGGAAACAAATTTTATGTATATGGGGGGGCGGTAGGGTGGGTAGGGCTGTGGGAAAAAATGAGAATTAAGTTGTGTCTTATACTGGTACAAATCCCCATTATGGAGTGCAGTCATGATGCATGTATGTAATGTACTAATAAAGATTTTTTTAAAAGATTTAACTCACATGACTATAGAGATTGGCAAGCCCACACTGGCAAATTTGGAAGACTAGAAATTGAAGAAATGACTGACTCTGAAAGTTATGCCAAGGAGATGAGAGTTTTATGTTGCAATATTGAGGTCAAATTTCTTCACTTCCAAAAGCCTTAGTCATTGTTCCAAAGGAGTTTAACAGTCTGATTGGATGAAAATTCCTCCACATGATGCGGGGGGAAATCTCTTTACTCAGAGTCTACCAATTCAAACATCAATCACATAGAAAAACACCACCATGGCAATGTCCACAGGCAGCCCTCAAGTGACAGTGTTTACAATGATCCAATGAATTATTTTTCCACATTAGGATGGTGTATTTACTAAAAAACACACTTTGAATTCTCTGTTCTCAGGCTAGCCATATGCCCTATGTATTAGTCAGCATTCTGTCACTATAAGTAAATACTTAAGATAATCAACTTATAGAGAGAAAAACATTATTTCATCTCACAGTTTTGGAGGTTTTGGTCCATGATCAGCTGGCCCCCTTGGGATAGGCCTGTAGTTGAGATAGTGTGTTAATCCTGAGCAAAACTGCTGGCTTTGCAGCCAAGATTCAAGATAGAAGGAGGGCAGGAGTTTAGCTCAGTGGCACCGTCCCTGCCTTGCAAGTACAAGCTCCTGAATTCAATTCTCAGCACCAGGAAAACAGTGGGGGAAAAGGTGGGGCCAGGGTCTACAATCCCCTTCAAGACCATGTCCCCAGTGACCTAACTTTCTTCCATTATGCCCCACGCCCTAAAGGTTCCACCTCCTAATAGTATCACGCTGGGAACCAATCATTTAACATAGGAACCTTTGAGGAATTTAACATCAAAGTATAGCACAGAACAATCCTCTTTCACAAAGTTGGGTAGAAGCCAATGATTTAGCTCAGTGGTTCCAAAACCTGCCTCACAAACCTAGGTGGGAGCAGAAAACCACACTCAACCAATCTAGAAGTAAAACAACTCATACTTCAAAGGGTATGATATTCATGGTGTAGTATATAGATGTATGAAGTGATGGTGTTTGGTCAGTCAGGATCATATAATGCATTTTTAGCTTCTGACAGATTTATCAGGATGTAATTCCATCAGACTTCAAGGAGAATCTATAGATTGGTGTTTGACCAAACAACTGTACTTCCTGGCCTCGCCAAGTTGCTGTCTAAAATTAACTATCACCCATAGTGATAGTGAGTCTTGAGACTCATCTAGAAAGTTTGCTAAAATGTGGAAAATCTGGAGGACGGAGCCCAAGGATTTGCATTTTTAACAAATACCCCAGATGAATTTGATTCTCGTTCAAATAGCCCATGAAATTACAGGCAGAGAAAGCGAGCAGTTTATGTGCTCCCAGGGTAGTCTGTGAAGCACACAGAACTCACCTTCTGGAACTTAAAGGCAGCACACAGCGAGGGCAGCACCTCAAGACGAACACTGCAAGTAACAGTCTTAAAATACAGAAAAATAGAAGAAACACAAGTTCCTGTTTCAGCAGATAGAGTTTAATACAGGGAATTGGAGGAAAAGAAAAGCAGAAGTAACCCACAAATCATTAATGCAAAAGGCAGTAACAACTTCGTAGCCTTGTCATAAAGTCCAGCAGACTTATTCAGGGTCTTTTGCCCCTCCCTTTCTCATCTCTCCCTCCCCTCTACTCTTCCACCAGACAAGCTCCCGCTCTGCTGAGTTTTCCCAGGATCCTCAGCTGGCCGGACCCACCCTCTGAGCCAGGTCTCTCATAGCCACCTGCTTTTGTCTCCACAATCCTCTCCAAAGTTGGCATCGCCACTAGCACCTTAGGAATCAATCTTCCCCTAAAGGTTAGAACTATTTCTCACACACCTTGCAGGTACAGTGTTTACCCAGCACAGTGATTGACACATCATAATATTGATAGATACCTATTAGTAAAGAAATAAATGGATGAATGCTTGAATGTACCAAGAACTAAGGAACTTTTTAAGTTTCTTAGGAATAAGATTGTCCAAAATTTTTCCAGAAGATTTTTGTCCCCAAAACATTGACTATCCCAGGAGCCACCTTACATAATACAAATTAAATTAGACAAGGGTAGGGGTGGGAAAGTATGCACTTTTCTCCTTTTCTTTCTGGACATTTACAAGAGTTTGGATTAATAATGTCCTTTGACATTTATTGGACTTTTAAAAAAGAAACCACCCTGAAATGTTTTACAGCTCCACTTGCACAATGGTGGAATAATTCATTGCAGCTGAAAGAAAGGGAAATTGCTATATCAAGACAATCCAGAGATTCAGGTTATTAGAAATTCCCGAAAGGAACAATAAGACAAGAATGAGATGTGTGTGCCCTCATCGGGCATTAGGAAGTCATTTATTGGCACCTTGACACAGAAGCAGCAATACAGATGGCTAGGACCAGGCACTGTCACCTCCCAGCCTTTCTAGTGTCCTGCTGGCACCAGCTTCCTGCTGGGCCTACAGAGACGTGGGGCTGGAAAGTGAGCAGTGGAAGAGCTGTCCTCACGCATAACACTCTCTGTGCCAGGGAAGCGGATAAAAAGAGAAGCAGGTTTTGGTAGCAGGAAAAGAAAGTAGGTCTTGTGGCCAACACCCTGGACAAGGACTGCCCTCTCACAGGTCGCTCACATGACCCATGCAGTCCGTAGCCCCTGGTATTACACACACGTATGCCTGGTCACACTTACACATGTATGGAACACAGTGTAATCAAGATATTCTTGCAGGAATTATAACACATACAGCATCTTTTTAAGTCCAGCCCCAAACATGGCACCTGAAAAGCTCCCACCTACTGCCTCCCTTTCACATGTGGATCCTGGCTCTCAGGTCATCAATGTAGAATTTCTTTTTTTCTTTTGTTTTGTGATTCCAGTGATAAAACTCAGGACCTTGAGCTTGCCAGGCAGACACAGCACCACTGAGCTACAGCCCTGGCCTAGCCAATGTAGAAATTCAACCTTTTGCAATGGCTGAAAGCGCTTGGTGGTGGGAAGGCCACCCGTCCCAAAACACCCAAGCACTTTTCTCCTCCATTAAACTCCTAGAACATCTAAAGCAGGATCTCTTCTGAGTCCTAGAAACCCCTGAAATGGTGGAGCGTCCGCCCCTTAGTTCCCCTAGACACAACTTCTAGGCTCCTCACTAAGCATCTTCCAGGACACAGAGAACAGACATGGTGTCCGTACCCAGCCCAGCACTCTTGGTGAAGAGGAGCCTCACTTAGCTCCTCCACTCTGCCTCTTCTCCTTCTCACATCTCTCTTGCTTGTCCTGTCTCTCTCTCTCTCTCTCTCTCTCCTCTTTCTGTCTCCATCTGTGTGCCTCTCTGTCTTTCTCCCCTCTCCCTTTTCTGTCTCTGTGTCTCTTTATTTCTCTGTCTCTCTCTGTGTCTCCTCTCCGTCCGTCTCTCCTCTCTGTCTCTCTCTCTCTGTCTCTCTCTCTGTCTCTCTCTCTCTCTCTCTCTCTCTCTCTGACAACGGACCAAATATTGTAAAGAAGAGAAACAGTGATTTCTAGCATCTCTAAAGAATATTCAAGAAGAAAAGTATTAATTCCACAGCTCCCTTCCTCTGACTCGAGTGTCTTGCCTGCTCCAAAAGGGCAATGAAACCAATTAAAAATATTTCACTGACTACCTGATGCACACATCATGTTATTTCCAGACAAATGCAAAGAGATATATTCAAAAGAACAATCTCAAATACCTAAATTAGTGTCTCATTGTTTTTAGGAATAAATCAATCAATTCAGAACAGCTTTTTAAACCGGTGACCCATCTTTGAAAGGATCTTGGTTGGTGTAGTGATGTAAGCCTATAATCTCAGCACTTAAGAGATTGAGGCAGGAGGATTGGTGCAAATTTGAGGCCAGCCTGGGCTAGAAGGTGAGTTCAAGGATGCTTGAACTACATAGTAAGACCCTGTCTCAAAAACAAATAAATAAGGGCCAGGGAGTTAGCTCAGTGGTTCCGGCGCCTGTCTTGCAAGCACAAGGACCCGGGTTCGATCCCCGGTAACCACATACCATACTGGGCGTGGAGACTCATGCCCAGCAGCAACCAGTACCAGATACCACAGTGCCGGGCGTGGTGGCTCACGCCTGTAATCCCAGCACTTGGGAGGCAGAGGCAGGAGGATTGCTGGCATGTGAGTTTGAGGCTGAGCTCAGGGCCAGCCTGAACCACAAAGCGAGACCCTGTCTCAAAAAACCTAAAAAGTAAATAAATAAATAAGTACAGATCTCTAATATGACTAAACAAATAAATATAGAAACCAGGATAGCTTCAACAGCCATTAGTGGTGAAAAACACTTAAAAGTGGTTTGTGATTTTTCTACTAGAGATAGAAATATTTTGGATTTCTGGATGATTCTATCATGGATACAAACATTTTCTGAGAGTCTCTGTGTAGACCAGTGTTCCCTCTGCTTTCTATTTGGTATCTGTCAGACTAATAAAAACATTGCAGCTCAATCCTAGCACAAGAAAATTCTAATATTGACAGTTATGGAGTTTTATCTCCAACACCTCTTAGCCCCTAAAAGCCAGTGCTTAAAACAATTACAGCGATCACTAGGCTGGTGTGACAGCAGTCACAGCCTTGTGTGTGGCTTCAGTGGGAAGTAGCACAACATCTACTGCTGTCAGAGTTGAGCGGCCTGCTTGGAAAGGGCCTGTTGTGATTATCACTTTGCCAACGATGCGTGCACCAGGCTGGCTTAAACCTCAGTTCTCCCAACACCAGCTGGCTGAGCACACAGTCCCAGGAATGGAACTGCTTGCCTCATTTATTTTCCAAGGCCACTGCTCTCCCTCAAGACATTCAGGGGCAGAGAGGGGAGAGATTAAAAGGTCTGACAGTCCAATGAGGGCTCCAACGCCCGGACTTCTGGCAGCTCCTCTTGTCCTGCTTTCCTGCCATCCAGATGGCGCTTAGTCAGTGATGAGTGCTAGAAAACCACTTACATTATTGCAACGTCCCTGCTGCATAGTGTCCTTGGAGCGACATCTAACATTACCTCTGCAGGGCCGGGGATTTAGCTCAGTGGTTCCAGCGCCTGTCTTGCAAGTGCAAAGGCCGGGGTTTGATTCCCCGGTAACCACATACAATACTGGGTGTGGAGACTCACGCCCAGCAGCAATCAGTACCACATACCACAGTGTCGGGTGTGGTGGCTCACGCCTGTCATCCCAGCACTCAGGAGGCAGAGGCAGGAGGATTGCTGTGATGTGAGTTTGAGGCTGAGCTCAGGGCCAGCCTGAACTACAAAGTGAGACCCTGTCTCCAAAAAAAAAAAAAAAAAAAAAAAAAAAAAATTACCTCTTCAGCATACAACTATACTGGAAATTTTCTGAATGCAATTACACTTTGCAACTAATAAAATAAGACCTAATTATAGATACACTGTTAGCAGTGCCACTTTACATCCTGGCTGATACATGTGTGGCTGTCTGGAATTCTAGATCTGTTTGTTACTTCAGCCTACACAAATTATTTCTGGAGGTGGCACTGCTCATGCTGAGAGCTATGAGGGACAGCATAATGTCACTCCTTGAGAATCTGTCTGTCTTTTGGGGGCTCTTACTTGCTCTTAACTCATAGCTCCACTTTTAACCTACTCCTGAACAGCTTACACTACACGGTTCAAGCCAAGCAAGGCTTTCCCTTACTGCCCTTGACCCATAGTCTAGTGCCCTCATTTTCAGTGTCCCTGTAGGGTCTACTAATTTAAATAAAGAACTTGATAACAAATTTTGGAAAGAAGTGCTTAAATTCGAATATCACAAAAGGCACTACAGACCTTGTCTGAATTTTCTACAATGAACATGCATTGTTTTTAAAAAGAAAAAGAAAAGGGCCGGGGAGTTAGCTCAGTGGTTCCGGCGCCTGTCTTGCAAGCGCAAGGGCCTGGGTTCAATTCCCCGGTAACCACATAACAATACTGGGCATGGAGACCCACACCCAGCAGCAACCAGTACCACATACCACAGTGCCGGGCGTGGTGGCTCACGCCTGTAATCCCAGCACTCGGGAGGCAGAGGCAGGAGGATTGTGATGTGAGTTGGAGGCTGAGCTCAGGGCCAGCCTGAACCACAAAGCGAGACCCTG
>PVIR01002928.1:0-58909 GCA_004026965.1 Petromus typicus | reverse complement strand
GAAAAAGAAAAACATTCAAAAATGTTATATAAACTCAGGAGGACCATGAGACCTTCCTTTTGAGAGTCTTCTTACAGGAAGCCTGGAAGTGGACAAAGACCTTCACAAGGCCCACAGACACAGAGAGAACTTAGGGGGAATTCACTCCCACAAACTCAACTTCCTAAACCAGGTCTGGCTGGAAAATATGCCTGAAGATGTGTGCAAGGGATATCTTTGTGCAAAAACATTTTGAATAAACTGATGGGGGTGCTCAGAAAATAATAAATGGAAGACCTCGCAAAGGGTTTCTCTTGACTCTTACATCCTAGGAGCTGCAGGCAGTATTCTCTGCACCCCGTGCAGCTGGCACCCACAAGGGACTGGCTTCAGAATGCCACGAGGTGCCAGACCCAAGGAAGCTCAAATCCTTTGTATAAAATTGCACAAGATTTGCATGTAGACTATATACATCCCCCACTTGCATTAAATCATCTTTCTTTTACTTAGAACACCTAATATAACATAAATGCTACCTGAATAGTTGTTGTGCTGCATTGTCCAGGGCATAATGGTAAGAAAAAAGTCTTGAAGTGTTCAGTTCAAATGCAATTGTAAAAAAAAAAAAAAAATGTTTTCAATTCATAATTGTTTAGATACAAGGATGCATTACCCACAGATAAGAAGAGCCACTTATATGTGCATGTCTGTCAGGGAAATGTGTAAATCTCGTAGATATTCAGAGCTTGCTGCATAAAACCATCTGTCCTGTGAAACTTCATTCACTTTGGAGACCAGCCAAGCAATGTGATTACATGGACACCCATCAGGTGAACGTGATAGACCTCAGAGCTCAGCACACACAGGGAAGCAGAAATCAGAAAATCTATCTCACCTCAAGCCTCATCACTGGCTAATGCCTGGAAGTGGTTGAGGCATCTAAGAAAGATCTCAACAGAGGATCAGATAAGAAACTTCTTAGCCCAAAAAACTTCCCAAAGATAGAGCCAGGGATGGGAAACTAGGAGCAGTGTCTGCAAAAGCTGTGCAGAAGAATCACTACAGTAAATGAGTCAGAGAATAGAGGGCTATGAGCCTGGGGCCAGGATGCTAGAGAGTGGAATCCAGAGGTGGCTCCTGCACCAGGAGGTCCTAGGAAAGGATTCATGTTGGGACGTGGCTTTAGAGAAGAGCTCAGTACGAGGAGCTATCCTCTATTAGCCCAGATCACTGAGGCCTGAAGCTCACACAGTCTGGGGCAGGGATCCCAGATCTGCTTCCCACCCTCTGTGGTGCCTACAGCACCCAAGCACAGGTGCCTCAAACCTCCACCTCAAACAATGGGCCATAACAGTCTTCTCATAGAGTTGTGAAAATTAACTGAAATAATTCAGGTAAAGTGACTGTCATGGTGTATGTCACCAGCGAAGAAGCCAGTTGGCAAAACAATGTGTTTCTGTTTTCTGCAAGCTGACAAAAACATCAAATAGAACCTGAATCGCCTCAATCCCACTTTGAGGCAGATTTATGTAAATGAAGATAGATGGGGGTGGGGGGATGGGCTACCATGGTAGTGACAAAATCAAACATCATGGTTTTCTATTTTCTCTCCCCTGAATGTACATGAGCCAGCACCCTGCACTGTGATGAGCCTAAGGAGAGGGACTGTGAGTAGGAGCACAGGAGACTCGATGGGCTCTTGACACCCAGAAGTTTTATCCAGTGTGAATACCTAGGTTGGCCAATTATAAGTCCATTCTTTTTTTTTTTTTTTTGAGACAGGGTCTCGCTTTGTGGTTCAGGCTGGCCCTGAGCTCAGCCTCCAACTCACATCACAGCAATCCTCCTGCCTCTGCCTCCCAAGTACTGGGATTACAGGCGTGAGCCACCACTGTGGTATGTGGTACTGGTTGCTGCTGGGCGTGAGTCTCCACGCCCAGTATGGTATGTGGTTACCAGGGATTGAACCCGGGTCCTTGCGCTTGCAAGACAGGCACCAGAACCATTGAGCTAAATTCCCAGCCCTCCATTCATATTTTTTGATAAGCTAAGCACTTACTACATGTCAAAAACACTATCAAAGGTACTCAGGATACAAAGATATTAAAAGCACATACAGTCCTAAGATGTGGAGTCAACCCAGGTCCTATCAGTGGCTAGATCAATAAAGAAAACATAGTACCTACACCCACGAGAGTGTTGGTTACCCTGAGAGAAGAACAAAATCCTTTCCTTTGCAGAAAAATGGATAGAAATTGCAGACGTTATTCAAGGTGAAGTAAACCAGACAAGACAACTTCCACAAGTCCTTTCCCGTGTGCAAGTTAACTTGAACACAGAACAGCAATCAGCAGAGGCTGGGAGGGCCATGGAGAGGGTGGACAAAGGTTGGCTGGCATTGATCATTGCAGAATTTCACACTAAAGCCCATTAATGAGTGTAATGAATACATGCTTAAAGTAAAGTAAAAGAAAACATTCTGTAAAATCATTGCGGTCAAACCTTTCAGGGTTAAGGGGCAAAGTCCAAGCTTCCCAGGTGTGCAGATGCACCCCTCATCTGGCAGCAGTTGTGAAATCTGTCTAACAGCAGAGCTTCTCCACTGACTGTTTTATGTGAACAGGTTAGGCTGAGGAAATTCAGCCGAGCGCGACTGCCGATTCTACTTTCTGTCCTGTGACCTCAGGGCCAGGGCACGTGGCGAGGCTGAACTGTTTCAGTCACCACATGAACAGAAAGGATCACAGAAATATTCTCTCTGAAGCCAACTGATGTGCTCAGGCCACAATACTGAGTTGGCTAATCTCTCTCAAATACTGTTTTTAGCAGAGTAAGGACTCAGAAAGGATGTTTTTTCAAGCCAAAATAAAACATTCCTTTTCCCCCTTGATAAATGTAGACAAGGTGGACTATGCAGAACAGGAAAAGGGCTCTGGGACAAGGATGGAATGCAAATTGGCTCCTGTGCTGTGGACTTGGGAAGCAAATTACCAAGCATAGAAACCCGAAGATGTGGCAGCTCACTGGGGAAGGACAGCTCTGTAATAGAAGAAGCTAGAAAAGAAAATAATAAAAAGTCTAATGAGTTACTCAGGAACGGGAAACACTGAACAGTGAGGGAAAATTTGGGGAATTTAAATTGAGGTGGACAGAAAATATATTTTATCCAATATTTTTTGAACAATCACTTAGTGAAAGATCCAGCTCACTGGACAAGGCACTAAGCTATCCCAGTGCACTCACAGCTTTGTGTTACACAATCACCATCATTCTTAGCCAATCCACTGGCCTCCGTCTTTGCTCCTGCGAAATGTATGAACTGGGCTTAGGAAATGGAATGAGGGCCGGGGAGTTAGCTCAGTGGTTCCGGCTCCTGTCTTGCAAGCGCAAGGGCCCAGGTTCGATCCCCAGTAACCACATACCATACTGGGTGTGGAGACTCACACCCAGCAGCAACCAGTACCACATGCCACAGTGCCGGGCGTGGTGGCTCACGCCTGTAATCCCAGCACTCGGGAGGCAGAGGCAAGAGGGTTGCTGTGATGTGAGTTTGAGGCTGAGCTCAGGGCCAGCCTGAACCACAAAGTGAGACCCTGTCTCAAAAAACCTTAAAAAAAAAAAAAAAAAAAAAAAGAAAGAAAGAAAGCGGAACGGGGTGGTCGCTCATGCTGGCTCAGGTAGTTTGCCCCCTAAGTCTTAGCTGGCTTTTGGAGAGAAGGCACATAAAAATTAGGCTTCCCTCCCTCATCCATAAATTTAACTTTACTTCAAAGTAAGCAGCCTGGACATCCACTTTATGAGCTCTTCAGCTCTGTTCCCGCTGAACGTGCTGTCTTTCCACACAGGTCAGCAAAGGGTCCCATTTTGTACTTAAAAAATTAATTTCAATAAGGAAAAATAAAGAAGACTGAAAATAGCACCATACAATGCTCCAGATGCTCTGTGTGGACAGGGAAGATGTCAGGGGTAGGAAGAAAAAATCTACTTGCTTTTTGCGTTAACAAATGTCAAGCTTTTTTAAAGATTTCTAAAATGGCTTTTGATAAGATCTGACCCATGGGGCAGGAATGAGGGCAAACCCTTGCTTGTGACTTATAAAAGACTGCTGCAGCTAGCTCGAGCTACCTATTATTCAGCCAATAAATTAGGCAGAAACCCACAGAAGTATACAGACTCTCAAATCTCAATTTCTAATCAGAAATTTTCTTGTCAGAAATTTGTTCAAACTACAAAATCACTTCTTTGGAAGTTGAGTTTGTTGGGTCCAGAAATCTCCACTCCAAAATAAGTCCAAACTCATATGCAAGTACAAAGGTACTTTATTGACACAGCATGCTGTGGGTCTGCTGAGCAAAGTCAGAGACCTCGAAATGGGGCAGGCTCATCTCTTTTATAGTATTGGCAGATTACATGGGCTCCCTCCCCTCCCCTCCCCCCTTTTCCATTCATGTGAATCCCTTTCACAAGCCGGAACACAGGAGATAGGACAAGGTCAGGAGACAGGACAAGGTGGGGCAAGGTGTAACAAGGTCAGGGCAAAGTGTACACGGTCACTGTGGCTTTTACTTGGGACAGAGAGCAAAGAACAGAATGGAGGCTGGGCTTCAAGATGGAGTCACTTAGGCCCTTCAAGTTATTATATTGTCCTCTGCTCTTCTTACGAAGTTAGGGTCATTACATATATTCTGCTTGATTTAAGGTGTATGGTAAGTAGAATTTATGGTTAAGACACTGCAAAGGAATCCAGCCATTCAATAAGTATACAGAAGAGAAAAACTCATCCATGATACAGACCAAGACCAGGAACAGTTTTCACTCTCAAAATAAAACTGTGCATTCCTGTCTATGAACATACCATAGATATGATGCCCTAAAAAACACTAAAAGGAAATCTACAAAGGTCGGGGGATAAAAACAAGAATCATTAATACCCACAATACTCTAAAGAAAAGGAGCTTTCACCAGACCCTCGGCATTGCCTACCTCACATGTGTGATGCAGCTTAATCCTCTGTGACACTGACAGCTCAGGGTGACTCCCTGCGTCACAGCAAAAGCTCGGAGAAGCTGAGCCTTCTGTCCAAGGTCAGCCAGCTGGTAAACTGAGCAAGAGTCAGCTTTCTCTTTTCTTTTCTGACATTTGTCGGACTATGTGGCCCAGGCTCAGTTCCTAGGCTCAAGCGATCCTCCTGCCCCACCCGTCACATAATTCAGATTATAAGGACACGCCACCACATCTGGGTCTTGAGCCACATCTCAAACTCACATGACCCTAACACCTCCCAAAAGCCCCACCTCTGAATCCATGAGATGTTTTGAGGACATTTTAGATCTAAACCATTACTGCCCACTTTACCTGCTAAAGCCATGATCCAAGGACAAATAGGTTTAAATTCTTCCCATCCCCACAGACTGAAATAAACTCTGCAGCATCTTCAAATTACAAACACCATATGAGGGTAGGAAAACTATATTACATAATTACATTTCTCCAATATGAAGCAAATATACCCAAGTTAAAATAAATTTTTTATTTGATTTAATATAGCCAATGGTGTTCACAAAAACTCTGAGACTTACTCTTTTCAAAAGTGCAATTTTGGGGCCAGGAATTTAGCTCAGTGGCTCTAGCACCTGCCTTGCAAGTGCTAGGGCCGGGGTTCAATCCCCAGTGACCACATACAACAATGCTGGGCATAGAGACTCATGCCCACCAGCAATCAGAACCATGTACCACAGTGCCGGGCGTGGTGGCTCAAGCCTATACTCCCAACACTAGGGAGGCAGAGGCAGGAGGATTGCTGTGAGTTCAAGCTCACTCAGGGACAGCCTGAACTACAAAAGCGAGACTCTAACTCAAAATAAAAATGCAATTTTTTCAAATAGAATATTTTCCTGATTTGAATTTACCCTTCTTATGGCAGAGTGATATCCCACTGTCCACAGACACCATGTTTTCCTTGTCCATTCATCTGTTCATGAGGACCAGGGATGTAGCTTGTGGCACAGCAGCTGCCCATCTGTTCCTGGCCACAGAGCCTGCTTGCGAGATTTAGCTACTATGAACTGAGCCACTAGAAATGTGAGTGTGTGTGTGTTACCACATGCACATAACACAACATGATTCTTTTATCTACCCTTTCCCTCCGCCTCTTGCCCCTTCTCTCTCGATGCTCTTCCCATTTGAAAAGATCTCTCTATACATTTCCTAGTACCCACATTTATTTTGCTCTTTATTTATATTTTGGGTTCCTTAAATAAGAAAAACCATGTGATAGTTAAATTTCTGTGTCTGACTTATGTCACTAACATTATAGCATCAAGGTCCATCATATAAGACAAAAATTGCTAACTGAAAATAATAACATTTTAACTATGCTTTTTGACACTTTTTCCATCTAGAACTTTTACTTATTCCATTTTTATAACAAACCAAGAAGGAGATTGGATACACAAAAGTACCTGAGTCATATGCAGCATTATATTTAACTGCTATATAATATGAGCAAGGTATGGCCTCACTAGACGAATATTAATAAATACCTAGTTAGCATGCTGACTGCTTGGGTACTAAGGGATCCACCAAAGAACCTAGAAACAGGTTATTTAACATGCAAGAAGCTTAAGAATGGCTACTTACAGTACAGAATAGTGATGGAGCAGATTTCTATGCCTCCCCCTAAAAACGACTCTTATTATTTTCACTCATGTAAAATATTTTGTTTCATTGAAGTCCACTGAGTATAAGAAACAGTGCTAGGACATCTCCCAGGCTACAAAAACAAAGAATCCCTTGAGGACCAACAGTTGGACAAAGAAAACAATGCAAGACCACGAAAAACCAATCTACAAAAATGTCACATATTAGTCGACATAAATTCTTGTTGGCTGAGCATAGGAATTGCTTGATGAGCTTTAAAAACTACTAATAACTAGGTCAGAGCCCCAGAGGTTTGGACTAATTGGTCTGGGATGAAGCATGGGCCTTGGAATTTTTTTAAAGCCCCCAAGTGACTGTGCTCTGCAGCTGCGGTTCGGAGGAAGGGCTCGTGAGCACTCTGCGGGGTCCCCGGGGACGGCCCCGGGACAGTGGCAGTGGCAGCTGTTGGTGCACGGTAAGGAGCCGATCCCTTCATCCGTTCTGTGCAACTGGCCCTTGTGTGAGGTGGCCTACATCTCAAGCCATGAAACTTAAGGAGTTTGGAGGCACTGGAGCTGAAGAAGAGAGAAAGAGAATCAGAGGTTTATCCATAAACAAGGCAAAGATGAGGAACAGAACAAGAAGCTCTTCGGGGACTGCACATGTGAGCTGAGCTGAGTCTCATGAGGCCGACAGGGAAGAGCGAGATGGTTTCAGTGTGAATAGGGGTCCAGGGACAGAGAGCGGAAACCACTGACCGGGTGTGAGCAGAGACACAAGCCGTCTGATAATTATTACTCTGCACTGGGAAATACAGGAAAACCCTCCAGGGAAAGCACAGTGCAGCCTGACGTGGAGTCAGGCCCAGCAGGCAGTGAGAGAGATCAGGACAGCCCAGAGGTCTGAAACACCCACCAGGACTGTGAGGGAACAAGGGACAGATCCTAGAAGGACTTAACTGGACTGTAGGAGACAGGAGACAAAAGGATCAAAAGTGGTCCTGAGGATTTTCCTCTTTGGAGGTATACTCAACAGAAATGGGAACTCAGGGGGAAGAAACCGTTTTTAGGAGATAGACAATAAATCTATTTTCTGCACCTTTGGCTTCAGCTGCTGTCATGCTATCAAGTGGGAAATGTCGAGGGACGAGTTTGCAGTTAGAACTGCACATCACAGAGTGTCCCAAGGTACAAGCAGAGAACCCAGGGTCACAGACTCACAAACACGGCCGTTAGAGGCCGTAAGTGAGCTCTCTGAGGGACATGAAGAAGATAAGAAATCACTTTTATTTATGCTTGAGGAGGCTTGTGAAAGAGACAGGGACAGCCCAAACTAGAAAGAAACAAGGAGGGGTTGGGGGGTTCTGTTACAGAAACCAAAGAGAAAAAGATACCAAGACCATGATATAAGCAATCATGACCAGGGTTGCAGAAAATACTCACATATGAAGACAGAAAAAAAAAGAAAAATTTTAAAACTTGGACATTTCTCAGTGTAGATCATTAGAGGCCAAGAAAATAAGAGAATGAATGCAGCAGCCACAACGTGTGGTGTAGGAGGGAGAGTCCAGGGGCAGGAGGGTGGGCAAGGCAGTAGGGGTGAAGGCTGTCAGCCCTGATCAATGTGCAAGTGGAGCAAGGCAGGCACTAGAGAGCTGGAGAGGGCTTTCGGGTCATTAGGTGAAGCCCTGTGAACGTCCACCTTCACAGGAGTTAGTCAGCAGGAAGTCTTCCCACGCCAGGCAGGAACAAGAGCGGAGGAGGAGGTTCAGGATTATTAAAAGGACAGACTAAAATGCCAGCAAGGCGGGGGGACAGTGAGATTTCCCCAGAAAGAGGATCGGGTTTTTTTTTTTTTTTTTTTTTTTTTGTAGGAAACAAAGTAAGATTAGTAGAAGGACAGCTCAGGAAAGATGAGAGAAAAACTGAGGCAGTCTGAATGCCTAATGACCTAGATTTTCTTAGTAAAACAGAAAATAAGCGTCCCTTCATTCAAAAGTTGGGAGCGAGAACACAGCATAGAGGGAATGGGGTCTGGCTGAGGGCAGAGTCCTTCCCTAGCATGCACAAAGCCATGGTCCATCCCCAGCACTGAAGAAAAAGAGAACACGACCAAAAGAGTGAAGAAACAGCTGCCATAGACAGGGCAACGCTGGAGTTTAAGCTATGAACATCTAAATGGAGATTTGTACTGACTCGGTATAGTGACCTCATAGCCCACATGAAATAATCGAGAGATCTAGACATCTAGAAATAATCTGAGTTTGCAAACTCCTTTTAGTGACATGATTCCCCCACCTTCCCACCAAAGTCTTCAACCAGTAAGACCAGCAAGAGTTTCATGCCTTCAATTTAAAATGTCAGGATTTCTTTAAGTCTACATCTCAGCCCTTCCCCAGGCCAGCCCACACTTCTCTGCTTTTGTCTCACTTGCAAGTCTTAACCCTCTTCCTTTAACAAACCACATGTCTCTGCCTTCTGGACTGGAAAATGAAGGCTCTGATAATGCCGCTCCACCTCCAGAACAGAGTCTGTGAGGGTCCAATGACAAATGACTGAGCAATCTGTGGTTTTGAAGATGTAGAAAGAAAGGCTCAGTGGTCGGCCCTGCCTGGCTGGGCACCACGCACTTCACCAAACACAAAAGCTGCATTCAGGTGCCTATGCCCTGCAGCAAGCTGGGCAAATGATGCAGAATCAGAACACAAAAAAACAAAAACTCAGCAAAACAAGGCAGGAGGAAGAAGGGTGCACAGAGAAACGAGCCTGGGTGGTCAGAGGGTCATGGAGCATCCAGCCATGGAAATCTTCTTGGACAAAGAAATCAATACATGCAGCGCTTGTGTTACAGTGCAGAAGAGCACATAATGGGCTTCACACTGGAAATCCATCTGATGCAAAGATGGAGGTCTCTGATACACACCAGTGTGCCTTATTTCCAATAAAGCCAACTATTGTGTTGGACCTTTTCAAGGTTTCTAGAAGGAATTCCACAAACTGAGCCCCTTCTTGGAGCAGATGAGTGAAATGATGCTTAAAGCACAAGAGGCGGAGGTTGGTCCTCTTTCCACTTGACCGGAGACTTGCTACATACCAAGGTCTCTATCAGTTTCAGAGTTTTGGGACAGCACAAAACTTTTTAATGGTCTGTTGAATGCGGGAAGTTCCCAAATCAGGTCACTTCTGTCTCTTCTGTGGGGGTGGCGAATGAGTAGCATGCTGACATACAGAGGACATGATTCCTTGGACCTGGTTCATACTCACACTTGGGGCGTAAGCCAGGGAGACTGAGGCCCCATCCAATTGGAGGACCTTGGGGAAGACTAAGGCTGTATATCCAGTTTGGCCAGAGGACTGATGCTCAAGCCCTGGGGAGCAGCTTCCTCCAGCCTTGCTGCTCCTGGATGTGTAAGAGGCTCTGGATAGGCAGACCCACTGTGATCTTGTGTATGTTCAGGCCAGGCCATTGTGTGACCAGGTTGACTCTGTGCCCCAAATCCCTTCTTCAGCACATGAGTGTGTCAAGCTTCCTCCTTTGCAGTGCAAAGTGGTATCTGTTCCCTCGTCCTCAGTTTTGAAGCATTAACTGAAACTACAACAATAAAATGTCATCTGTTTATCTCTGTTTAGGTTACTGAATGCAAATCATTTGCGTAAGATTTTTTTCAAAACTTTGTTTCCTAACATTGTTTAGTGCCAGTAGTATATCTGCTTCATGATGAGATAATTTCCAGAGTATTCTCACAATTTAGTGCACAAAAGAATAAACTATAAAGACTTACTGGAGGCCCAGAGAATAAGGAAGAAATCCAACAGGATAGAATTTAATATTGATATTTCCCTTTCTTGTAATGCAGTGAGACATTTGTTTGCTGAGCCTGTGCTAGACAGTGATAGCTTTGAAGTCTTTAAGAGACCTCCAGAAAATGAACAGGAAATTTGTTGTTTCACTTTGCATAAGGTTTTGCTCTGAGCTGAACTGTCCATTTTCAGTGGAATCCTCGACACCAGCATTTCCCTCTCAAGTAAAAAATTTCCAAAAATATTAATATGCTTTCAAACCAAAGAAAGTACACTATTTTGCATCATTCGAATATGATATCACATAAGCTATATCTGGTTTGCTATTTAATCCCTGTTATCATATTTTTGGCTCTTTTTCTATCATTGACTAATATTCTATATAAACTTGGACTCTGAACCTAGACACAGTAAATCAGCTGTAGCATTTGTCTTGCAATCTCTTGCAGAGTTGGCAAATTTTGACACAGAAAAGCTCAGAAGCAGAGGTTCCCCTCACAATCCCAGCGGAGGTACATTCCTCTTGCTTTCTCCTCTGAAGTGCAGGCTGCCCACGGAGGCAGTGTGGGTAGCTGCTCCACCTGTCGTACTCCCTGCCTGCCTCAGGAAGCACAGGTTCCTCACCTGTTACCTGACCTGCCCAATCCCCCCTTTCCGGGCAGGTCTAATCCACTGTTGGATATGCATCCATCTCAACCAGATGGGGAAAAGACGTCCCGATCTCTCACCTCTCCCTCACTCTGTCTTTTTCTTCCATGCCATCTCTTAGTCCTGAGAGACTTTAGTTTGTTCTCTCTCCCACCAACGCGAATCCTCAAAAGGAATCAGGATGAGACAGGCCGGCTCTCACTTTGCCCTAATGATGTTAACACTCATGAAGCCTATTGGCCTTTAACTGAAGCTCAGACTATGGCAGACTTACTCTAGGCTCTCTGCAGTAAATGTCACTGTCACTCTTTGTCACTATTATCCCAATCTCAACATCTGGCCCTATCACCCCCCTCCTACCGCCCAGCCCAGAAACTTCATCTCTGAGTCTGTGGCCCACTTCACCTCTGATTCCCTGCCAGCTGCTCTACTTACCCTCGGTCACGCTCTCGATCCCAAAGCATGACTTCACCTTCTCCCAATAAATTGTACTCTCCACTCGCTCCTCCAACACTAAGCAAACCATTATGCTTTCCAGGACAGCTTAAAAGAGAAAAGATAAACTAAATTCTCTAATGTGACTGTAAGGGCCTCCATTATTGAAAAAAACAGCAGAGAGGAAAAGATAAACAACCCGTTGACTCTTGATCAATTCAAATCAAGTCTGTTTTATATCAGCCTCTAGAATATGACAAAATTAGTCAAAGGATTGCTAGGTTTAACACGTAAAGAGTTCGTTTTTTACACTGGTAATTTCCAATAGGAAAATGTAAAAGTTGAATAAAGAAACAGTACAAAAAGAAGAGATGCAAATGGATTCAGAAGAAGGGAAATCTTTCCTCCCATACATAATAATGATTAAATGAAATGAATATTTTCAGCTACAAAATTAGGAAGAAAGTAATAATACCTAAGGTTGTGACAGGACAGAACGAAAGTTTCTTTGGGGGTACAACTCTATAAAACTGATAGTCTTTAAAAGTTTTTTTTTTGATTTTTTTTAAAAAAAGCTTATTTTTTGCACTCAGTAATATCAACTCTAAGATAAGATTCTAAATGAGAAAAATAAAAACTAAGGTTTTAAAATACTTACAGCAGCAATGCTTTTGAGAGTATAATCCAGAGTTCAATTTCATGCCCTTATACCATCCTGCTTTCAGGGGAAAAACAAATTGGGAGTCACTTATAAAGCAAATTAATAAAAATTTATCAAAATGAAGATTTTTAAAAAGGAGAATCAAAGATAGCAAGAGAAAATCCAGTGCACTAGCCTGGCACATTCTCTGACAACTGACAAAAAGAGAAAGTTCAAGAAGTGAAAAAATTCTCATCATCTTCAAACAAGTAAAAACAGACTTGTTTTTTAGGAAAGACATAAGTGTTTTTGTTTGGGGATTTGTTTTTGCTGTTGTTGATATTGTTTTTGCAGTCCTAGGATTGAACACAGGGCTGCAGTAGGCCAGGCAGAGCTGAGCTACATCCCAGGCCTGTTGTAAATTTTAAGACAACCTTGCATAAATTGCGACCACCAGGCTTCCTGGCTGTAGTCCTCGGCTAGTGTGCTTGCTGCAGTCCCACTTCCTGGTCCCTTCCCTGGACATTCTGATTAGGGCAGGCTGTAAGAACCTCTCCAAGCCCTTCACAGCTAAGCAGGCAACTTGGGAAGCAGAGTGAGAAGTGACAGATCTGGCCACAAATAGTCATGTTCCTCCTGCTGGCCACACCCTGGTCCTGTGACCTCCCTCAACCTGAAGCCTGCAGCATCCTCAAACCTGCACTGTCTCAGAGCACAGCCTGTCCTGGCCAGCACTGGCAAGAGAGCTTTGGAGAAAGATTAGAAATGTAACATTTGTTACTTGATGGTAATAACTCATAATCCCCTTCCTTCCTCTATAGCGTTAATGTCTTCGTGTTACCAGGAGAATTCACCAGAGGCTCCACATGTGATACATCATGCACACAATTTGATACAAACACATCTGGGCTAATGTGCACATCTTCTTATCATTAGAGATATGTTGGCTGCTGTTAGTCGGGAGATTTCATCTAATATTTCTGAAATGAGGGAGGAGTAAATCTGACTTTAAAAAGAGCTGCTGCATACAACAGGACATACATTTTCTCCCACAGACTCCCCTGCCGGAGTTGACCGTGCTTCTAAAACCATCGTGACCACCATATTCCAAGAACACTCAGCTACAGAAAAGGCAAACCTCTTCCAAGAGATTCCAGACTTTCCTCCACTAAGCCTGGTTTCTCCCTTGCCATTGATGAAACCTGGTTCAAGATATTGCCTCACAGAGAAATTGAAGATGAAATGATCACAAAAGCAGAGAAATGTTTAGCCTAAGGACAGTTACGTGTGTTCCCAAACAAAGTGAGAAGGGTCAAGCTTAAGTCAAGGGAATGGCTCAGCTTTCTCTAAAACAGAGATAGAGAACATTTCTCAGCTAAAAAACATAACAAGAGCAAGAGAAGAAAGTAACCCGAGACAGAGTTTGAGGTATGCTCTCGTCTTGGCCAAAAGTTCATTTGGACTGTTAAAATTCATAGAAAATCAAACTGCACGAAGCCTAAAGGTGAAGCATGAGTTTATAAAATAAAAAGACACTTATCATGCTCAGAAGTGGGGACCCCTCAAAAAAGGGGATATCCTGAAGTTTAGGGTAGAGTAGAAATTATGGATTCCAAACATGTCCAACTGGAGCAGTGAGACCTGCTATGTGCATGCCAAGTCAGTCTAACCAGTCAAACCCTGGCTGTCTAGAGAAGATTAAGGATTAGTTATCATTTCAGTTGTATGAAAGGAGATCTATATTTCTTTTTTAGACACAAAAATCTCTTGAGGATGGTCCTTGCCAAAAAATAATCTCTCAAAATTCTTGCAACCCACTCTGTTATGATTTCATCTCATGAAATACAACACCTTCACATTAAACCTCATAAAACTAAATCTTGCTGGACCTCTTCCAGATTCAGAGAATAAGCAGCTCTGTTAGTGATGCTTAGAAAAGCAAAACAGCCTCTCTCATCGGGCTGGCTCCCACTACAGGGTCCATTTTGCAGGAAGCAGATTTTCTTTTCTGCTGCAAAATATTTACATGTAACTATTCATGCACATAATAGATCTTGCGAGTGCTTCACAAATGAAGGAACACATTTCAGCCTCATGGCATCAATTTCCCTGAAAGTGATATTTTCAACTGAAATGTATACAAATTCAAGTGAGTTTCCTAGTCTATGGAAGTTATCTCTGCCTATGGGTGATCAAAAGTATAAATGAAAGGGCAAAAGTACAATGCTCTTCTAGCTAAAGAAACTTTCACTTCAGTTTCTATTATAGTCTTGATTCAAGAATCAGAAATAGTACCTCAGGGTCACATAATGTTCATAATCGTGCAAAGCAGCTCTGCACCTGAGTTTATCACTTGCTGTATACTTTCTGAATATGGTAACTTCGGGCCACGGGTCTTGCCTTGACAGAGATATGGCCAAGAAGTCAGTCCATAGTCGGTCATGAAGACATTGATGCTTCATGTATTCTTGTTATGATTATCAGAATTGTTCTGCTTCACCCACATGTATCTGCAGTCTTTCCACTTATGCTAAAGGCAGGTTATGCATCCAGGCTCTCTCTGTATTAGACCCATTAAACAAACTCTGTAGGAATTCTATATATTTTTACATGTTCCCTTTGATGCCATCTCTTATGTCAGCTCTATGAAGACAAAGCACAGACTATTTATTGGTATCATCATAGAATAAGTTTCTATATATCCCAGCCAATGTTACTTGAAATGGAGACCAATTTCCTGGCCTACTCAGATTCTAGTTGGGCTCCCATGTGATAGACCGGAATTCCCATTTTAGCCAACACATGACTGTCCAATGCCTGCGTGGGACTGCCAGAGTGACACAGAGGCAGTAATAGGGTCCACTTGGTGAAGAATGTATTCTCACCTCTACTACGTCTGGTAAAGATCAACATAGATTTGACATTCCCCTTCTCCTTCTCTGTGTGTGTGTAATTTCAAGGTTCAGCCCAGCGTCTTTTCGGAATTAACAGTGTGGGCTGGTTCATTAGTGATGTCAAGCTGCAGCTAGAAATTTCTTTGCTCTTTTGCAGCACCTCAGCTGGTCTCCTCAAGCATTCAAGTTCATACATCTTTCTATTTAATTTCAAGACTATATTAATAATTTACTCACAATAGGCTCTCATACATGTAAACCCACTCTTTCTACTACTACCAGGTTAGTGGGGGTACAGGTTATTAGCTTTCTATTTCTGCTAGGAAGGAAAGATGAGACTGAGGGATCTCTGTGGCTCTTTGTCCCTTGAGGACTCTACAAGCCACCAACACCTACAAACCACTGGCCTCTTGTCACACAGCAGCAGTACTGTGGATTAATACAGAGAAAGTGTTTCATTCTGCACAATGACAATATATTTCTCCATTGGATATTGCAGAACTTTCAGGGGTTTTTTGTTTTGTTTTTGTTTCTGTTGTGTTTTGAGACAGGGTCTCGCTTTGTAGTTCAGGCTGGCCCTGAGCTCACTGTGTAGCCCAGGCGAGCCTCACACTCACAGCAATCCTCCTCTGCCTCCTGAGTGCTGGGATAACAGGTGTGAGCCACCAAGTCTGACTGTTCTGTTTTGTTTTATATAGCACTTTGTGAATTCTAGACAAAATTTTGTCATTCTTTATTAGCACAGGTTTGCAACATAATGATCACACTTATTTGTGGAGTTGATGCACCCATGTAACACACCTTAGTTCCTTATCCCCTGCTTCTCCTCTCCCTCCCCGTTCCTTTCAACTCTTGGTCCCCTTCTCATTTGCATAAATTCTTATTCCCATGTTTTTCCTTCACTTATTTTCTTTCTTCTTTCCCTCCTCTCCTCTATCTCTAGCCTTTTGTCCATTTCTTATTCAAAAAAGATCTCTACTTCTGGGCCCAGGACTTAGCTCAATGGTTCCAGCACCTGCCTTGCAAGTGCAAAGGCCTGGGTTTGATCCCTGGTGACCACATACAACAACGTTGGGTGTGGAGACTCACGCCCTTTGGCAATCAGTACCACATACCACAGTGCCGGGCATGGTGGCTCATGCCTGTAATCCCAGCACTCAGGAGTCAGAGGCACGAAAATTGCTGAGTTCAAAGCTGAGTTCAGGATCAGCCTGAACTATAAAAGCAAGACTTTGTCTCAAAAAAAAAAAATCTCTATTTCCTATTATCTATCTTGTATTTTGCTTTACATTTATATTTTTTATTTCTCATATAAGAGCAATCATGTAATATTTACCTTGAGTGTCTGATTTATTCACTTAATATATCTTGAGACCTTACGGTTTCAAGGTGCATACATTTACTTAGGAATGCCTCAATTTATTCTTATGACAGATATATTAGATTATTTAAGTCCCCTGCTATTATTGTGGTGATGTTTATCTGATCTTTTCTGTCTAGGACTTTGTTTTATGAAGTTGGATACACTATTGTTTGGTGCATATATATTTATAATTGTTGTATCTTCTGTTGAATAATTTCCTTAACAAATACACAGTATATGTTTCTCTTCTGACAGATTTTGGCTTGAAATTCACTTGTCCGAACATAGGATATCTATTCTTCTTGGTTTTCAGGTTCCCATTGCATGGAATATTGTTTTCTATCCTTCGGTTTTTAGTTCATAAGTTTCTTTTTGGGTTAAATATGTTTCATGTGTTTAGCATAATTTTATGTTTTATTTCTAAATCCATTCTACTAATCTATGCCCTTGGATTGAAGTGAGACCATTCATATTGGTACTTATAGCTGATAGATATTACTTTATTCTTGTCATTGTCTTATTTGCCTACTGTTAATTTCCTTTACTTCCATTTTGCTTAATTGCTTGCTTCACCTTATTTGGTTATTCTGCTGTATCTTTTGGCACTCTTAGCTTTATTGTCTCTTTCTAGGATATCCTTAAAAATTATCTGGAGTGCTGGTTTTGTATTCATGAATTTCTTGAGGTGCACTTTATCATAAAAATACCTTATTACTCCATGAAATTTCAAAAGATAGTTTTGCAGAATACATCAGTCTAGATTGAAGTTGGGGGTTTTTTGGGGGAGTACAGTTGAAACACTTAACCCAAGTTCTTCTTACCATTAATATCTGTGTTGAAAATGTGCTGTAATTCCAATGTGGTTTCCTTTATAAGTGAATCCTCACTTTTCTCTAATTCTATATTCTTGTGTTTGGCTTCTGATACTTTGACTGTGATGTGTCCTGCAGTGCTTCTCTTCTGATCATGATTATTCGGGGCTTTACATGCCTCACTTACCTGTATGTTAAATTTTTTCCATGTCTGGAAATTCTTCACTATTATTTTTGCAAATAGGTTTTGTACATCCTATGTGCTGTCTTGTGATTTTCCCTAATTCTAATTAATATTAGATTCATCTTTGCATCATCTGGCACCTGTTGCACCTATTTTTCATGTCGCCTTGTGTTTTAAGGTATTTCATTAATTGATCACCAAGGACAACCTTGTCTTCTAGAGTTTAGACTCTGTCCTCACACTGGTTGCTTCTGCTGCCCACACTTCTGATAGAATTTCTAATCTCCTGGGTTTGTTGGGGACTTTTTTACAGACTGCAGTTCTTTCCTCTGGTAGGCGTTCATGTTTTACATCTCTCTCTCTCTCTCTCTCTCTCTTTTTTTTTTTTTTTTTGAGACAGGGTCTCGCTTTGTAGTTCAGGCTGGCCCTGAGCTCAGCCTCCAACTCACATCACAGAAATCCTCCTGCCTCTGCCTCCCAAGTGCTGGGATTACAGGCGTGAGCCACCACGCCCGGCACTGTGGTATGTGGTACTGTTTGCTGCTGGGCATGAGTCTCCACACCCAGTATTTTATGTGGTTAACCAGGGACTGAACCTGGGTCCTTGCACTTGCAAGACAGGCACCGGAACCACTGAGCCAAATCCCTGGCCCCCTTACATCTCTTTTTTGAGCTGCACTGTCTTTCCACCAGTGTCTTAGGCTACCACCTACTTGTTTATTTCACAAGGACCATAACTATTTAATTATATCTTCTCTGAATTTTTGGAGCAACTTTTTTGATCTGTTACCTTTTTTGATTTTTTGGTACCTACAGTGTCTTCCTTTCAGATAATTTGGCTCTGTGATTTTTGATTTCTTCCCCCTTGGTGGCCCCTGGGTTAGCTTTGGGGAAGTTGGGAGTTTGGGGAAGTGTCTTGGTGCCTTATATTCTCATGTTTCTACTTTTTGATTGTTTGTTTGTTTGTCTGTCTGTTTTCTGTGCTGAGGCTGTGGGTTAATTATAGAGGGCAGCTTTGTTGATAGTAGGCAGACCTCGTTCTTTCATAGATACTTTTCAGAGATACATTGAGACTAATTACTGGCCTTTGCCTCTGTCCCAGAATCCAACCACCTCAGTTTCTTCGGAAGGAGAGATTACAGCTTATTTAAACTAGTACCCTGTTCTTTGGAAATACAGGCTTCAGTATTATTTATAACACTCAGATGATCCAGATATTGGCATAGAGGAAAATCAGTTAGTAGTAACAACTCTGCCACCTTGGTTATAGTCGTAAAATTGGCAATAGTAATAACATCGAATACAAACTCGCTACTGACAAATCTTAAAAACTAATAATATATCATCCTTGTTTGTAGAAAAGACATCTAGGATTATAGTATAAACACTATGACAAAAAAAAAATATATATATATATATATATTTTTTTTTTTTTTAGGTTTTTTTTGAGACAGGGTCTCACTTTGTGGTTCAGGCTGGCCCTGAGCTCAGCCTCCAACTCAAATCACAGCAATCCTCCTGTCTGCCTCTCGAGTGCTGGGATTATAGGCGTGAGCCACCATGACCAGCAGTGTGGTATGTGGTACTGATTGCTGCTGGGCGTGAGTCTCCACGCCCAGTATTGAATGTGGTTATTGGGGGATTGAACCCAGGCCCTCGCGCTTGCTGAGCTAAATCCTCAGGCTGACAAAGTATATTCTTACCTATAGTAGGTATCTCTACCAACACTAGACTAGTGTTCAATAGTAATAAGATATAGTTACTGGGGGCCGGGGATATAGCTCAGTGATTCCGGCACCTGTCTTGCAAGCCCAAGGACCCGGGTTCGATCCCCAGTAACCACATACAATACTGGGTGTGGAGACTCACGCCCAGCAGCAACCAGTACCACATACCACAGTGCCAGGCGTGGTGGCTCATGTCTGTAATCCCAACACTCGGGAGGCAGAGGCAGAAGGATTGCTGTGATGTCAGTTGGAAGCTGAGCTCAGGGCCAGCCTGAATTACAAAGTGAGACCCTGTGTCAAAAAACCTAAAAAGATAAATAAATAAATAAATAAAAATAAGATATAGTTACCTACCTATCTATAGACTGATAAAGTTAAATGTTTTATTAGTAAGTAAATAGGAATGGGAGCATGAAAAAATAGAATTTGTAAAATTAAGCCATGATAAAAATGAAACAAGTGACCCTATTAAAAAGTCAAAGTAAATCAGTAGTTCCTCTACACTGTATGTTATTTGGTTTCTTTTAATTACCTGCTTGGATATTGAATAAACCATTTTGCTGCCCATTTTTTTAAAACAGTAAATCAGTAGTATGAGATAAAAGTTTTTAAAAATAAACAAGAAAAAGGAAGAATAAAATAAAGATTAGAGGAGAAAAGAAAAATAAAGGAACAAATTGAGAGAGAGAGGGCAAGAGAAAAAAGAGGATCAAATCAAACAAAGATATTAATAATTTAAAAGAAAATAGAAAATAAAATTCCAAATACCACCAAAATAAAAACTGCTAAAGTTTTTAAGAAAAAAATAAATCAAAATTAAAATAGTTCCTACATATTTCCAAATGAGTTGTTTTCTTCCAGGACATGCAATCTTCGGAATCCAGCAAGTCATAATCCATCCCCCCACCCCCGACTTTATAGCCTATGGGCTGGTGAGGTGACTTGTCTGTTGAAGAGCTCCCCTCTCATCTGCAAACCTCAGACTGGCAGTTGCCCAAACCACAATTATCCTTGGTCAATGGGATGCAATGGACCACTGGTCTCTACTAGGTAGAGACAGTGGGTGGGAACTTAAGCAGATGCTGGACTTAAGCACACCTGAAAGCCGTACCCGCCAAACCTGGCTCTGACCAGAGCTTGAACTTGTCAGAAGATCTGCGTCTATCCCTCACCCTCTCCACGCCTGTCTCCCTCAGCTATCTCTCAGTCTGTCTGTCTAGTAGGGTGACACTTTAGCCCTGCAGTGAAACTGTAGAGAAGTGTTCTGTGACACAGTCACATGCAGTTAGACTTATCCCAAAATGTCACCTGGTTAAACTCTGCGGCAAGGTGGTGAGTGCTGCACTGGGTTTCGTCCCCAACTCCATCCCACTGTTAAGGAGTCATCCTCAGGGTAAAATTCCATGCTGCCTTTTTAGTTTATACCAGCTGTGGGCTTTTCTTAGGGCTGCTTCTATTGGCTCATGCATTATTTCTCATTCCCTTCTTCTGAGGGTATCTGCCTTGACCTCGGGAAGGTCAGTGGTTTGGTGGTCACCTCTGAGGCTCTGTGCCGAAGGGAAACAAGGTACCCAGATGGCTGGAGTTGGCAGTCTAATGCTTGCAGAGGCCAGGTCCTTCTCGGGTGATAGTTGTGTTGCTGAACTTTTGAGACAACTTCTTACAATGACCCTGTCTGGCTGGCTCCTGAAATACATTATAAGAAGGATAGCAAGGGGCCTATCAGATGCCATGGATGGTTCTGATCAATTCCAGTAACCTTTTCTATCACATATGTAAAAATGATTTTCCTCTAAACCAATGTGCAAAAATACAAAGTAATCACATATCCTTTCATTCACTTCAGATACCAGAACCTCCCAAATCCAACTAGACATAAGCCACAGCCCAAGTTTCTAGTACAATAACGAGAGGATATGAGATCTTAAGATATTCGATTTCTTTGGTCTTCCTCAGTTTAACTCTCTGTAAGATAAAAATAATGTCTTTCAGCTGGGTTTTTGTGATTATTAAATATTTATGAAATCACTTTCAACTAGCATTAGCGTTTGTTGTTATTGTTAAAGCTGGGCTGAATTTCTCAAGACCATTCTTTCCTCAGACTGGTTATTTATTACACAACTATGTTCCAACCACCTATTAATGCCAAACACTGCATGATTCAGTGATGGTTGTTCTAGGGAGAGGAAAAGACATTGATCCAATAATTACTATCAAAGAAAATGGAAAATTATAACCGTAAGAAGTGCTTTGCAGGATTTGGACACAGTGTTGGGAGAATTCATTAGAGAGTATGTTAATATATTAGCTAACAGGTTGTTAAGGCTCATTTCTTCATCTGTACTCATGGGGCATATTGAAGGCTGAGGACTGCAAAGTGTGATGCTGAACTTCTATCGGCACATGGTGCAGGGAAGAAAGCTACACGTGTAAACAGCAAGCACAGTTAAATCAGCGCATGAAGAGGCACCTACATCTACTGTACCTCTTCTCCACCATCACTATCATTTCCTAGTGACTTGGCTGAGTTGCTGGACCCTACTGGGACCTGAGGTACCCCACCGGTAAAAAATCGGAAGCACTATTCTCTTGGGAATTGACCTCTTGGGATGGTCTCCAAAAAGACAGCAAGACTAAGATGGGCCACAGCATTAGCTGAGGACTAGGGCTTCTGGTAAGGGAGATTTTCCTTCTAACATCATGGAGAAGAAAAACAAGTCAACCAAGCAGGATTCTCTATGGAAAGTTCCAATATCTATCCTTCCCTAAGCTAAAACAACCTCAAAAGATAAACTTCCGCTCTGAGGTCTCTATGACTCTTGGCATGAACCAATAATAACGTTAACCAACTATGGAATTCATTGAATTTTTTAAAGCCTTTCTGTTTATATCAAGGAAAACTGCACTGAGATAATCACAGAAGGACTAGATCTCTGAAACAAACAAAAACATTTTAAATGTTTTTGCATGAACTAAAACTGTTACCAAAAACTTTGATCTCATAAGCATGACATTTTTAATCAAGAGAGATGACATTCATGAAAGATGGGGAAATACAAGGCTAAAACCACATCATCCCATAATGTGTTTCTAGCAGCTAGAGATCAAACTGGAAAGATCCAAGGCATCTTATTCCCATCTAGGAGCTGTTTTGGCCTAAGAAATTCAGCAAAGTATGGCATGGAAGGCATAGTCAGAAGGTTTTCCTTGGGAGGACAGGCCAGCACCATAGCAATGAGTTGGCAAGTTTTCTCCAACCTCAGTCCTGCACTCTGACACTTTCAATTGCTTTTTGTATAGCTTCAGCCCAAGTCTGAACACATTAAAGACAACAGGGACAGACCATGCCTGAGACAGCCTGGCTCACAAACCACACGGTCCAGGCCCTTTGTAATAGTCTCTCAGCTGCACTAATGAAACAGGAGCCAAGCTGACAGTTCTAAGTGTCTCCTGTCCCGTCTTCCTGGTGATTCTTTAGAACAAAAATGTGCTAGGGTGGGGCCCATCCAGGCCACGTCTATATCTTGTTCCTTCTATCTGTTCACTACCCTCCGTCAGCCTTTCAGCGGAAGATATTCTCTGGAAAGATGATGGTATGCCAGATATTCTTGCTGTCAAATTTACTAATTTTGGTCAAAGAACTAGAAACTGCATAAAGTGTTCAGTCCAGATATAAGACTTTCAAAGCTAGGAATACATCTCAGAGGTACAAGTGTGGGTGTGTGTAAAAGTCAGGTTACATCAGATTAAATTATGATTAGGAAGTAAAGCTACACCCTGAAAAGAGTATTTTTGTGTTGCCATTAAAAAATTACAGACTAGACAGGGGTTTAGCTCAGAGTTTCTGGAGCCTGTCTTGCAAGTGCAAGGTCCTAAGTTCGATCCCAATAACCACATACAACAATACTGGGCGTGGAAACTCACTCCCACCAGTAATCACTACCATATACCATAATGTCAGGCAAGGTGGCTCAGGTCTGCAATCCCAGCACTCGGGAGGCAGAGCCAGGAGGATTGCTGTGATGTGAGTGAGCTCAGGGCCAGCCTGAACTACAAAGCGAGACCCCGTCTCAAAACAAAAAAACCTCATAAAGAGAACTACAGTATTTCTTCCCTGGCAGAGTTAAAAGATTCCTGACAAGACTGACAGTGATCATACACCTTGGGCTGCTGCAGTTCCACGGCCACAAATGGATGTGCAGGGCCACAAACAGACCTCCCAGGCCATGCCTGAGCTTCAGAGACAGGAACTACAGGGAGGCCACCACCTGATCAGTGCTCACCAGAACACAGGCGTCAGGCATCATCTAGGGCCCTAAAACTGTGGTGTCAGCCTGGCCCACCCCAAACACCAACAAAAGAAAGAGAAAAATAAGCTATACCTAGCATAAGCTTAATAGAGTTCTTTACATGAGACTACATTCAAGGAAAAGAACAACAAAAAACAAACAACGCTGAAGCTCTGCTAAGTGGCAACCTCCAGCACTGCACAGTTCCAGCCTTCAACTACAAATGCAGAACTGGCTACACTGTGCAGTACTGCAAAGTGAAGGTTGGTCAAAGCTCGAAACTGATAAAACTGCTAAATATCCACTTCTGAATAGGCTACAAATGGTGACTCCTCAATTTCCTGCTCTTAACAACGAATGACTAAAGCAGAAAAGGCTGAGAGCAAAGGGGAAGCCCAGGCTTGCTTGGGAGCAGACCCTGTCTCAAAACTAATTACAGACTGGGTTATTTATGAATTATGTAAATTAATATCACATTTCTGGAGGCTAGGAAGTCCAAGATGAAAGCACCGGCGGAGTGGTGTCTACTGAGGACTACTCTTGCTTCAGGAAGGCACTTAGTCACTGTGTTCTCCGGGAAGACAAACTTGTGTCTCTGCCTGGCAGAGGTGGGATGGACCGAACCTAATCTTTCAAGAATTTTTACAGACTTCCTAAACTCATCTGTGAGGACTCTGCTTAATCCTTACCTAAGAACTGCACCCCTCTATGCTGTCACCTTCACTGAAGTTCTAGACATGAATACTGGGGACATGTTTGATCATCATGAAGAGTAAACATTTTTTGAGCTTCTGGGGTGAGTGTGCTCGGGATCACGCTGAGGGACACCAGGCTGTGAACAACAAGACCCCACGAGTCCCCGCGCTAACCCTCACCCTGGATCAAAGTGTGCCCTTTCCTCTGGTCTCCTGTGAACTGGCCACACAGAATGAGAACACAAAACAGCAGGGTGCTTAATTCCTCTCAAATCTACATTAATGGTGACAGACTGTCCCGTGTCTGGGACAGGCAGATGAAACTTCTATGTCTCTTGAGTAGAAATACTTACAGCTCCAAGGGGAATTGTCTATAGATTGCTTTATAGTAGAAAATATGCATTAATATCCCATAGGACAAAGAGTCATTGTGTGACTTTAGGAGCACATAAAATGTGCTCTCGGGACAAAGTGATTCACAAGATGTCCAACTAGGACCCAAACACCACTGTGAGCCCCACAAGCTTACTTTAAAAAAAATTATCTTACAGAAAATATGTTACCAAATGTCAGCACATGGAGCACCTACCATAGACTGCCTCTTACGATGGCCATGTCTTATTTCTCCCATTGTAAATTCAATTCTACATACATCAGGTTCACGTGCTGTCTTCTTGCCCTTCCCTGGCCAGCCCTCCCGCACTGCTAACACACAGTGTTAGGAAAGTGTGTTCAGTGATAACCAGGAGGGGCGACCCAGAAGCAATTGTGTCCTACAGAGACTAACGAGAGCAAAACTCACCAAATAAGTCCTGAATTCTCAAATGCATGACCTAATTCTCCAACTTTAACACCTGTATTTTCAGAAAGGTTTCTATTAACCTTATGACTTTTGACATGTACATCTAATAGGCAGAATTGTAATTGACATGATTAAATCATTAGAGACACCTTTCTTCCAGAAAATGCAATTTATTTTTTTCTCTATAGCTTACATGGCGTTCGGTGGGGTTTTCTATTATTCCTTTGTAGCTCTCTGGAGATCCCACAGATCATTTGCAGACAGCTTGCATTTTGTTAACAGCTTCCGGTAACTTATACTGTCACTGAAATTCAGAAGTTCAAACTGGAATCAAATGTTTAATATAAAAATGATCTGTAGCTAATGAACAGCTATAGAACTGAAACTACCAAGAGAACAGCCAATGCCCATCAGTGCACTGGTTTCCTTTCTTTAATTTATCCCTTTGTCTGGGTTTTGACAGTTTAGGACAATCCAGATTTTAGAAGAGTGCTTGGCTCCCAGAGAGCTAAGCAGACAGAGCCTCCGCCTTTGAGGACAGCTAGGCTGTGCGGTAGAGCTGCTTCCGAGATGATCCACGCACTCTGCCCCAGGATGCTACCTACTCAGGATTTAACCAGCACTAAACCAACACGGATAAGTTGGTTAACCTATGAGCAAGTTTTATAGTTGCCGTATCCTTCATAGGAAAATATTATAATAAGGCAAAAAGTATTATTCAGTTAGAAAGCAAGATAATGATGGCCGCATTGCTCCCAAGATATTACACTCTCCTCTGGAATACTCTACAAGTTTCTAAACCGTATTTTCACAGACATAAATCTATGGAGAATTTATCCCTATGAAAATATATGATACATTTCATAAGATAGTTGAGTTGTCTTTCTACTTCTGTTTATTCAGGGATTTGTTTTGGTTTTATTATCATGTAAAATAAATAAAACTTTGCTCTAAATCTGCAATTATAATGAGTAAACATATCTCACAGAGTTTTTTAAACTAACCTAAACCATGCTTTAGTTCATATTAAAAAGTTCCTCTGGGAACTGGATTTTACATCTGAGTCCCTGACTTAGCTAAAAGATTTACAAGGGCACATGTAGAAATACAAGTCCCTACTGGGTGATGAACCGGAGCTGAAACATAATTATGACTGTCTCTGCTCTCCAGTCCACTGAAAATTGTTCCCAGGAGCCCAGAGGTGAGCTGGTCATCAAGGAAAAATATAAATAAAGCCTCAAGCAATATGGCCACCTGAGTCACCAGTGCAATCTCGATGCCAGGCTAAAGGTCATTTAGAAAATTACATGCAAATCTTTTCACATATTAAACAAATGGGAATACGTATTTTGCTTGGGACCAATGCCAGTGACATGTCTTGAAGATGTTGAAGCCAAGCGCAGTTGGACCTATCCGTGCATTACCACTGCAGAAGGCACTCGCTCCATTCAGCCTGTCGTAAGTACAGTGATTTAAACAAAAAATTATGTCCCAAGTAACATGTGTGAAACAACCTGGGAATGGCAAACTGAATTTTTTCCAATTAAAAAAAAAAGTGCTTATTAAGTTGCTGAAATTTCTCCGCAGTGAGGTAACCCAGGCCTCATCTTTGCAGTCTTTTCAGGATAGAGATTCCAGGGTGTTTATGCCCATTTATCTCTCCACAAGGGGGCGCTCCATTGACCCTGCAGTCATTCAACCCCACCCCACCCCATAAAGAATTCTTCAAGCAGTCTGGTAATCAGAAGCCAGGATCTCAAGAACACAGTCAGCGTATGCTCACACGACATAAATAAGATAGAGCAAAGGGAAAGTAAACATAGCGTCTGTTCTTTCTCTCCACAATCCCCTCTCCACATCCCGCCATCTACTTCTCTTTATCTATGCCAAGGACTCAGGAAAGATCTGAATCTTGCAAGACTTCCTTCACATTGTTGAAGGTGTAAAAAGTCAGAAATGTGCAAACACACGCACGACTACTGGCAAGGCACTGTTCAGAGTGCTTTCTGGAAATATGACAGTCAAGGAAGCTCCGTGTGGAGAAAGAAATGTAAATTAGCCTCTTAATCCTACTTCTGTTGACCATATCACTGGTCGTCATTCATTGTTTGCCCCCTAAGTAATATTATTTAGCTACTTTTCTAATACTCCTGTTGAACTTTTCTTATTCTTTTCATAAAAGGATTTCACTCTTTCGCTTTACCAAGACGCTATTTTTTTAAATTTTTCACTGTCATTTCATTCTATTTTATCACATTTAATGTGACCTCTCATAATTTAATTTCATGAGGTGTTTAGGGAAACTAACTTAATTTTGAACATCAGGCTTTTCCTGTGTGAGAATAAGTTCCATCTACTAATTAAGGACCTGTCCATCAATAGTTTATTTGCCTGAGAGTCTTTAACTTAATAAATGGGGACCAGATTCACAGATAGCCTCTGTGGTACCAGGGAGTGAGCCTGTTTGTTGAATTCATGGCTTTATTCCTTCATGAGAAAACACTAAAGGAAGATAAAATCATTATTCAGGTGGAAAGCAAAATAATGATGGTAGCATTGTCCCCTGGTAGTAGGCTTCCTCTGGAATATTTTACCAGTTTCTGAGCTGTATTTTCACAAGTATAAATTTATAGAGAATGTATATCTATGAAAATATATGATATATTTCATGAAATACTTGAGTTGTGTCACCATAAGCCACATGAAGTATGATACAGAGACAGCCCTGTCACCACTACATAACAGGTGAACTTTTCCCATGACTGCCAGCCTCTCTCTTGCTCATTAACATAATTTATTATAACTTAAAATGGGACCAGAGTATTGAGATTTATACATACCTACTTCTAGTCCGATCCTTGGGAGTATCTTCCATAATCCCTTAACTAGGCCAAATGGGAAAAAAAAGTGATGGCAAACACGAAAATTATACATGCATTATATATGTTTGTATGGTGGCAGAAGTATTCGTAACACTAAGCTTTCAACATGAAAAATAGGAAGCACCAACAGATCAAAATCAGACACAAAGAAAGAAAATGAGAATGTCCACCCCAGAAGGGCATCTGTGACACTGTAAGATTCAGCACACATACGAAGCCAGATGCCACTCCACCAGCTGAGCGCCTGATGGTGGGGGAGACTGAACGGTGCACCGTGAGCCAACGCCGGACAATTGTTCTGGTGCTAAGTGAGAACCTACTGCACCCAAGAGTTCAGAGAGATCATGAAGCAGGAAGGGCAAAGAAATAATAAAAGCAGTAAAAGAGTATGCCTCATTGTAAGTCATCTAGACCGTCATAGCCAGCTCATAGGCCATAAATAAGCAAGAGTAACATTTGTCTCCACCGCATAAAGAGAGCAGCTCATCAAACCACGCAGAGCGAACCTGTCAGCTTGACCAGGTATCTACAATGATCCGCCGCTCGCTAGTTGGAAACGAGGACTCATCGCACTATAGTTGGCAGCTGTTTCTAATAGGAATGCCTTTCAGTTACAATGAAAATTCACTGCATTACTGTAAGCATGAAATCCCAAAAGGCAGTCGAAGGCTCAAGGCTTCCTAATGTGACCGTGTGCTCAGACACATGGAAAATCGATGTAGGTCTCAGCTTCACACAGCAGAAGTACAAATACACACATGCACCACCGTGGGGCCGTCCTCTGCCTGTGCCCAACTTTTTGACCCAGGCCTGCTTTGGCTTCCAAAGAAGATTCCCCGGATTAAAGAGAAGCATTTCAGCTCATTTGGGACCCGACCCGTGTCAGACTCTGTGCTGAACTCTGGCAGTCAGTCCATGAAGCAGAAGGCACCATCCCTGTCTCTCGGGAGCCAACTTGCAAGTATTTACAAACTTTGTTTCATGCTACTTTTCACGAACATTTATTTTAAATAAACAAAAGAAAGAAGAAAGGAAGAGGCGGGAAGAAAGTATGAAGGGAGGAAGAGAGGAAAGGAGGGAGGGGGGTGCAAGAAGTGGGGGCGGGGGGGAAACTCATTTAAATTAGACCCTAGGGCCAGAGCTCCAGCACATTTTGGAGAATGTGCTTTACTGGAAGGAGGATCTAAACTGAAGTACAGGGAGGAGATCGGGATTCGTACTGGCATTTTTTTCTCCCGTTGAGGAAAAATGGTACCCACTCACAGGAGGACGAGAGAGGTCAGAAACACAAAGATTTCCTACGATGGAAACCTCAGTCATCTGTTATTCTCTCTACTTTCTCCTCTTTCAACATGGGCCTGTCTCTGACTGGAGGAGGATGGCCAGAAGCCTCTGACGCAACACTCTTGTACTCCCGGGAGAGGCGGGATTTGTTACCAGTCCCCTGAGCAGTGCAGGTGGTCAGAGAGGACTCCACTGTCCCACTGTGTCCTGTGAGCCCCAGGGATTCAGCAGGGCTCGCCAGGCTGCGTGCATCTTAGGCTGAGCCCGGGGCTCTGCCATTTGCCCTCTGTAGGAGCTTGGCTGAGTCTTCAGCTCTCCTGAGCTGCAGCCTCCTTTTCTGCAAAGAGAAAGTCAGTATAAACTTGTCGCTGTGAAGTTATGGGATTCTACGATATTTCTTTTTTGAGGCTAACTCAGGGTCCATATTCCTGAGGAGTTTCCCTGCTCACTGTACGCGCTTGAGTCAGGTTTCTCATGGTTCAACATTCTGTTTCCTTGGGTATTACGAGCAAAGCCACAGCCTGAGAAGCATAATTCTGCTTGTGAATCCAAAATACTCTACTACTTAACCAAACCTTGCCTGCTTTATGTAAGTAGGGTAAGGCTTCCTTATGCAACAGTCATGAGCAGATTCAGCTCTAAGGAGAGGGCTAGCTAGCTCTAAACACCCCAGTAGCTTTACTTTGCACCACCAAATCCTCCACATAATATAGAGGTTCTGAGAGCAGAGTCAAGACCCAGAAAGCTCTGGGCTGTGGGATCTCAGAGGATTCTTCAGCCTCTCTGTGCTTCACTGTTCACTGCCTAACATGGAGAGAACAGTAGCTACCCCGTAAAGTATGGTGAGACAAAGTAAATAAACGCAAAGTGCTTAGAACTGTTTCTTACAGCATTATAAATTACAATTACTACTCAAAACTATTTCTAGGGGCCAGGGATTTAGCTCAGTGGTTCTGGCGCCTGTTTTGCAAGCGCAAGGACCTAGGTTTGATCCCCAGTAACCACATACCATACTGGGCCTGGAGACTCATGCCCAGCAGCAACCAGTACCACATCCCACAGTGCCGGGCGTGGTGGCTCACGCCTGTAATCCCAGCACTCGGGAGGCAGAGGCAGGAGGATTCCTGTGATGTGAGTTGGAGGCTGAGCTCAGGGCCAGCCTGAACTACGAAGTGAGATCCTGTCTCAAAAAAAACAAAAAAACCCCTATTTCTAATCTAAATTAAAACTCTCTACAATGAAATGTACATTCACATGAAATAAATCTGGTACCATAATAAATGCTCAAACATATTCATTTCTATGCTTTGCATTACTACATATGATTTTAGTTTTAGAGGAAAAACACAGACTGAAATGACTCTCAGAGGCACACAGCTATCCTCATACGTGCGCTCACATGTGGTGAGACCGAGACACCCATTTGAATGCCCGCACACGAGACTTCCTCGGGGTTATAGGCTGCACTTCCAACTGCTCTGAAATCTTCTGAAATGGCGCATGAAGACCTAATTGAGTTTGTATCTCTTTCTAGTTGGAGGTCATAACTTGGTAAGAAATGGTTAATGGACAAATGAGTAACTACGTAATGGACATCAAAGAACAAGTTCCATCACCCCGTGGTGACAGTGCCAATCCTAGACCTCTAGCCAGCCGGTCATCAGGCAGAAACATACTTCCATGCCACCCCCTTTGAAGATGGGCCAGATGTCCATGAAAATCCAAGTAGGAAGGAGGAATTATCCAAGCACAGCTGCAACACCAAGTCCCACACTCACTAACCAGAGCAACCCGGCGGCAGCATCCAGCAAGTCGTAGAAGAAAAGAAAGTCCAGGACACTACTCACTGCTACAGGCCCAAACTGAGTGTCAGAGCTTACAGGTGGAGGGGCAGTTGGGTGACAGAGCTTACAGGTGACAGAGCACTCACCTGGCATGAGTGAGGCCCTAGGTTGGATCCCCAACAAGAACAATAATAATAAAGTAAAAAAAGATGATAAAGAGAACCAAGAGTAGTACTGAGGACAGCAAAGGCTTGTAACTGGAAAATGGCAAAGGAGTAAGACAAATGAATCGGCCCAGATGAAGATGGGCATAGCAGGAAACGCTGTCTGCCAAGAATTTCCCACCGAAAGATGTCAGCTGCCATGACTGGCTGAGGGCCCGGCTGTTGGAAAGGTGGCAGTAATTTCTGTGTTAGTAACCACAGGTCAGAACGTAGCCTTCATACTGCAGGTCCAGAATACAACTGTCTGCGACACAGGAATGGTCAGTCACTGTCCACATGACAAAGACGTCCCTGGTAAGACTGCAGAGGACTACACTGCGTGAGTGGAGATAAATTGGAGAGCCTTGAAGGCTCCTTGCTCCCAACTCGGAAGCTCCAGAGAGCGCTGATGCAGCAAGGGACCCGTCAGGAATAACAGGCTGCTTCCTGCTGCTGGACCTCAGAGCCGCTCCCCACTAATGCGGCCAGTCTCCCATCACTACAGGCACAGGGACGGAGATACCTCTGTGCACGTGTCCCTGTGCTGGAAGCAAGACAGAAATTGTGAGATACTGACAGAAGTTTGCCTCGCCGCACTTTACTGGCTTCCTCAAGAAAATCCAGCTGCAAGGAAAACAGTTGTGTGCTGAACACCACGCTGTGCTAGAGACACCATCAGTGTACAAACCAGCACCTCTGCCTCACAGTGATGGCGGTGACAGTGGGTGAAGCGGAGCCCGGACAGTGGCCCCTCTCCAGTGCCTGCTGCCCCCTCTCCGCTGGGCCAACCCAAGGATGTCTCTGTGTGGGCAGTGAGGACGGTTCCTGTCTACTCAGCTCGCTGACCTCTCTGCTTTCATTTTTCTCACCAAAACGAATCCACATTTCTACTCCATAGCAGCAGTGGGGAGCTGGTGACCACTTTGCAAGAAAATAAACTCATTTAGAATGACAAACCTCATGTTTCTTGTTCTCGGAAAATACAGATCTGACACCGGTACTTCATGGCACTTTTCACATCAGGACATTAGTAGAAAATTAATTCCTTGAAAGATGCCCTGGAGTAGAATAATGCAACCGGGCTTGTGCCCAGCAGCCTCTGCCCCTGCACAGTCACCCCAGAGCTGAAAGACCACATATCCCAGCATGTCCACAGGACCTTTGTGACCTGCTAGAGTGCCCCGCACTGCTCCATGCAGAGCACCCCTTAGAAGCAGACTTGTGTTCCCTTCCTGACCCCTAAAAAAATCCAAAATGAATTCCCAAATCTCAACACTTCCAAATGTAACTGTTTTTGAAAACAGGGTCTTACATGAGTGATTAAATTAAAATGAGGCTAGCGGAGGGGCTGTGATCCAATAAGACTGGTTTCCTAAGCAGAGGGGAAAGAGATTCCAGTGCTCAGAAGGTCAACATAGAGGACAAAGCAGCCAAGCGTGGCTATCCGCAAGTCAAAGGAAGAGGAAGCTCGGGCTGCCTGGTGATGCTGATGTTGAAGGCACCATCTTTGTCACAGCCACCCTCACAAGCTGACACAACACCCTTTCCCCAGTGATGAGTGTGGGCGACAGGAAGGGAGTGAAACAGTCCTGAGAAGTAGCTCAGCGTGGAGCACCGATTCCCCCGTGTGATCAAGGAGAGCCTGATTCCACATCAGGGTGTCACACCGGGTGGAAGAACGGGCTTCTCCCACACTTAGATTCTATCATTTTTCTCTACAGGCTTCAGTTGCTGCATGGAAGAGGGTGGTCACCTCCTTCGGCATATATAGCCTCTGCTATCTAGAAGTCAAAAATAAAACAAGAGCGCATGTAAAAATTTTCATTTGGTTCCTTCTGGCCCCTTCTCCCTCTAGCTCTTTACTTTCTCAGACATAGTATCTTAATGCTGACACTATTTTTTCGCACTTTTTGGATATGGGTAATTGAAGTAGGCTTCCAAGGGCAGATAGGATCTCACCATACAGGACAAAAAAGGCCCAGGGGTATCTTTCCAAAGGAGAAGAAGGATGAAGAACATGTTTTCCCCACCTGGGTCACAGAAAAGGAAAGTGGTCTTTGAATAGCTGCAGCTACCAAAAGAAACAATATTCCAGAGTTTTCTATCGGGCTCAAGAGTTAAAAGATTGTTCCGGTGTTGTTGGTTCAAAAAAGCCACATAGTTGGGAACACTGCAACCTAAACTAAGCGTAAAGAAGTTTAATCAGTCTTTTTGAGAGACAAGAATAGCAAGAAGAACCACTATCAATAACACTATATGTTCACTCTGGTCAGTAATTCTATACCCAACTCTACTGGATCATTTACAAAAATTGTTGCTGAGAAAACTTCTGCTATGGGCATCCTTGCTTGTCTGTCCCGTATTTCCCTTTAGGTAAAGTGCTAAGAGCCAGCTGGTGTGGTGGCGCTCACCTGTACTCTCAGCATTCTGGGAGACTGAGTTAGGAAGATGGAAAGCTTGAGCCCAGTCTGAGAACTTAGCAACTTAGTGAGGCCCTGTCTCAAAACCAAAAACCAGAAAAGGACTAGGCTGTAGCTCTGGGTTCAATGTTCAGGGCCAAAGAAGTGCAATGAGTTTGTAAATACTGTACTCCAAAAATGAACAGCATTTTCATGTAAAAAGTCAACATTTCTACTTAGTTCACTGAACCATACATTTCAGATTGGTTAAAATTGGGTTGGGGATTTAGTTCAATGGTTTCTGTGTCTGTCTTGCAAGCACATGGCCCCAAATTTGATCCTAAGTACAAAAAAAAAAAAGATTAAAATGGCATATTTTACATCATGCATATTTTATCACAATACAAAATAATGCAATTTTAATCACACAAGACAACACCTATAAGTCTTCTTGTTAAACCTTCTAAGAGAGCGGTACCCACTTAGCAGACCCATGCTGGTAAAGGTTGGGTGAGAATGCGGGGTTAGAAATGGCATCCACTGTCCATAAAGAGATGGGCATGTCTGAATGCTGATGATGCTCTCTGGGAACCCATCTGCACAACACTGGCCACATTGTCTCGGTGGCTTTATGGGCTTTTAGCCTTTCACCATTGAATCATTTTGCTCTTTGTCTACTATTCCTGAAGAAGATCAAGGCCGAGCGCGGAGGGACGGACTGCAGCTGTCATGGCTCACGCTGTCGGAACCACATTCACTCTTTCCACTTGGACTGACTAACTGGGAAAGAGAATGGCGCCATTCCAGGAAAGTCCTCCTGTCCCGTGTTTGCCTTAAGCATGTGATCTGATGTTTAGCCTTCGCTGCAGAGTCATTAACAAACTCCATTGATTATACACTTGCTGTATGTAAAGCTTGCCACTCAGTCTGCACTGGTAACAAAAAAATAAATATCCTCCCACCATCGCCAGGCTTAGAAACTGGATGGTTGACAGAACATGTTTCTAATTAGGAAGTAACCCTGAAGAGATTAGCAATGAAGATTAATTACAAGTGTTCTTCTCAGAGTGCCAGAGCAATTTCCCTCAGTTAATATTTCAACTACTTGTCATCTATTCTGTAACACAATTTTGATTTAAAATTCAAATTCTAACAGCAGCAATAGCATTTTTTAAATAATTAGATCTACATCTAACGTAGCGAGCCTGATTTTCTTTGGAATGTGCAACAGAGTATAAATCAGATTTGTTTTCCCTTTTCCAAGATGATAGTGTAGACTTCATTCCTGGCCTAGTGGGTTCTCTCTCTCTCTCTCTCTCTCTCTCTCTCTCTCTCTCTGTGTATGTGTGTGTGTGTGAGAGAGAGAGAGAGAGAGATAGAGACACCTAGGTAAGTCTCTTAGCACCTCATTACCTTCACGTGTTGAGTCCCTACAGGCAGCCTCTGGGGCCAAAGTTGGCTTCCACTGGCACACTGACTTCCTGGAGGAATAAACTAGCCAACAGCACTTATACAAGGCACTTACGATGTACATCTTCTAAGTGATCCAGCCAACCAACCCCCAATAGATGACCACTATGTTTTGGGTAAGTGTCGGCCAAAGGGTCCTGGGTGAAGGGCTTGGGTCCAGCCTAGGGCTCTGATGGACAGGGGTGGGATAATTCAGACGTGGAGCCTAGCGGAAGGAAATAAAATCACTTCGGTCATACCCTCAAAAGAGACAGCAGGGCCCCAGTGGCTTGCACCCTGGCCGTCAGAGGAACGTGCTTCCTCCACCACGATGTTCTGTGATGCTCTGGGTCCAAAGCAAGAGCCAACTGGCCATGGATTGAAATCTCCAAAGCTAGCAGCCAACATAAACCTTTCCAGTCTTTAAACTGATTTAGCTCTGGTATTGTCATCGATGTTGTCTCATTCCACTGAGGAAAAAACTGAATTGCTGAGAGTTTATCTCTCCTTTCCAGGATCTCCCAGCTCAAAAGCACTGAAGTCAGGTTTAAGCCAGTCTGAATTCTTACCCCCAGCCTGGACGGACACCATCTTAGGAGATGATGACTTCTCTCCGCACCAAATAATAGATCTCACAATGAACCACAGGAGTTGCCTCCTTTGGTTGTAACCATGCTGAAGCAGAAATTTGAAGAAAATACCTCAATTCTCATTTCCCTTCTCTGCAGGAAAAGTTTTAAAGAGTATTTTTTTTTTCCTCCTGCCATCCTTATTCCATGGAAAACAAGAACATCAGAGTAGCGAGGAGAGTCCTTCTTCTTCTTTTCCCCAGTCTGTAGGCTGCTACTTTTCTTGGCAATTTATAGTGCATCGGATATGTCTGCATAGAGAGATCATCTCAAAGTGGGGGAAAAATATCTACTCTGTAGCGACCAAGACTGCATGTTACATAAATATAAGTATGTATTATTATACACAGCCCAAACACATTTCAGTTTTCTCAAAGACATCGATTCAGAGTCAATTAATTCAAGATTAAAAGACATTAATTCTGAAAGCACTTCACTTTCTTTTCAAATGTTTTACTCCTGCAAGTTACATTTTCCCAAGTATTCTCTTCCTCAGCTATACAACATAAACAGATTTAGATACATCGTTCCTCTGCCTTATCCTGTTGTAATGTCCTTATTTCTTATAAGCATCTCTATGAAAATCTACTAAAATAGCCAATTAGAAACACACAAGACCTTTTCTGAGATGGTCAGCTCAGGCCGATGGGCTGTGGACAGCAGCTCTGTGCATCGAGCCTTCCTAACAGGAGCCGCTCCCTTTTTTCACACTGGGTGACGTTGCCAGTTAGAAATGCAGTGGAATCAGATCATAATTTGATTCTGCTGTCATACAAACAAAACAAATCACAGAAAAGGGCTCATGGAATTATTTCCAGTATAAGTTTGTTTACTTATTCTAAGTTTAGAAATTCCCATTTGATAAACTTCAGCAGTATTCGGCAGTGTTTGGCTCAGTGGTTCCAGCATCTGCCTGGCAAGCCAAGGTCCCGAGTTCAATCTCCAGTACCACACACCAAAATGCCAGGTGTGGTGGGTCACACCTCTAATCCCAGCACTTAGGAGACAGAGGCAGGAGGACTGCTGTGCGTTTGAGGCTACCCCGGGCTACACAGCGAGTCCACGGCCAGCCTTAACTACAAAATGAGACCCTCATTTTGTTTGTTGCAAAAAACAAACAAAAACTTTAACAGTATTTACCAACTGCCTGATAATTACTAATCAGAAATAGTGTCTCAAGCACTATTTAAGGCAATAAATATGAAAAAGGTACACCTATGTACTAGGTATTAGTACTTTTCCTTAATATGTAGCTTCTTTCCACTTCTTGCTACGAGAGAGGACTTCATGCTGTGTTGTCTGACCTCGGGGGTAGTCTCCTTACTGGTTTGTTCAGGAGAATATATGCAACATGTACGGAAACATTTAACCTCTAGTGAAGTGTTTCACCCTCTGCCTTCCAGCGGGAGTAGGAACAAACACATCATTCTGGGAGAGTGCCAGAACATGAAGGAACTAAGCTGGAAGAACATCTGCCTTCAGAAGCCCCCACCATTAGCTCTGCATAACCAGAGAGAAATTTCCATTGGGTTTTGTTTGTTTGTTTGTTTGGAGACAGGGTCTCACTTTGTAGTTCAGGCTGGCCCTGAGTTCAGCCTCAAACTCACATCACAGCAATCCTCCTGCCTCTGCCTCCTGAGTGCTGGGATTACAGGCGTGAGTCACTACACCTGGCACTGTGGTATGTGGTACTGGTTGCTGCTGGGCATGAGTCTCCACGCCCAGTATGGTATGTGGTTACTGAGGATCGAACCCGGGTCCGTGCACTTGCCAGACAGGCACCAGAACCACTGAGCTAAATCCCCGGCCCCAAATTTCCATTGTTAAGTGATAATTGTTACGGCAGCATAGACTCACTCATCCCCACTAATAAATTAGATAATGATCATCCGTAATAATTACATGTGATCTACGATTTGCATTACAGTGAATCCCAGAGCCATATGTGAAATTCCTAGGTCAGTCAGCTTCCTCAATTGATAGCCAAATATCACTTTAATAATGTCTTTTTGTTGAGACAAAGTCTTGCTCTGTAGTTCAGGCTGGCCCCGAACTCACTATTGTAGCCCAGGCGAGCCTCACACTCAGCAATCCTTCTGCCTCTGCCCCCAAGTGCTGGGACCACAGGCATGAGCCACCGTGCCGGGCATTGTGACATGGGGTTATCAGTGCTGGGCTTACAGGTGTCAGTCACCACACCTAGCATTGTGGTATGTGGTTGCCAGGTATCAAACTCAGGACCCTGTGCTTACCAGGCAGACAACAAAACTACTAAGCTAAATTCCCAGGCCCTAATGTGCCTTCTTGAAAATGAGTACCATTGTGTGGCTACAAGGAGAATTATGAAAAATAACTTGTATAAATCAATGTACCTTTTTACTTCTATGAAAGCAAGCAAATGGCACACATCTTAATGGTCAATGTTCACTAAGAATACCCTTAAACATAAAGGACAACCCATTATATGTTGTAAATGAAACAGTTCTGAAAGTAAAAAGCAGATCAACACAACATACAAAACAGTGTCTAGCTTATTTCATGGCAGCATGAAGATCCTTATTCAAGGGATTATGGGCCAGAGAAGAAAGGGGACACTACACATAGGGGTTCAGATCTGTTCTGACAGAGTACCCCATTCACTTTCCCTGTCAGTCTCCCTCATTGTAGGCAAAACTGGGCAGTGTATTCTCCACACAGCAGAAAGGTCTGGTTCCCAGACTACATTCTTGTCTGCACAAAGGGATACTTAAAATACACGAATGGGAAAAATGATTCAGAAAAAAATAACCCTTCTCAAATGCCAACCACGCCATTTTTGAGGTTCAGAGAAAAGTTCTATTGGCTTTTTTGTCTTTGCAAATCAAAAATTCCTCTTTTCAACCAAATTGATATGGGAACCATCATATTGAGAAAAACAAGAAAAATATTTTCTATATTTTGGCTAACCTGCCCAAATGTCAGAAGATATTATGATCAAACTTGTATGCTGGGAGAAATCTAGACAGCGAAGTGTTTACCGAGAGCCATCTTACTCACAAGACACTAATTCAGCCACTACACTACCCGCACTACTTGGGGCTCGTCAGAAAGCATAAGGCAGCCATCAATGCAGTATCCTTCTCTCCTGAAATTCAATTCAGTTTTCATATTCAGAAGTAATTCATTATGACATAGTTCTCCACTTTGACATACAAAAAGTTAGCACAAATAATATGTATCACTCAGTGTTCAGTGGTACTGTGCCTGCCTGGCAAGTACAAGGTCCTGAATTCGATCCCTGGTACTAGAAAAAAACAACATTAACAAAAGAAACACAAACAAATAGTATGCATCATCTGCTTGAGATTTTATAAGGTTTTGTGTATGTTCACTTTTTATTAAATTAAAAGATTATGACCAGTTTTTACATTTTTTTAGTTCTAAGAAATAAAAATAAAAACATTTGGGGCTGGGGATATAGCTCAGTGGTTCCGGTGCCTGTCTTGCAAGCGCAAGGACGCGGGTTCGATCCCCGGTAACCACATACCATACTGGGTGTGGAGACCCACACTCAGCAGCAACCAGTACCACATACCACAGTGCCGGGCGTGGTGGCTCACGCCTGTCATCCCAGCACTCAGGAGGTAGAGGCAGGAGGATTGCTGTGATGTGAGTTGGAGGCTGAGCTCAGGGCCAGCCTGAACTACAAAGCGAGACCCTGTCTCAAAAAACCTAAAAAAAAACAAAAAAACAAAAAACATTTGCACAATTCTTTTTGATTTTTCCATGTAGAACAATATTACTTTCCTTAAAAAAAATTGAGGGGTAGCAAGCAAGTTATGAGTGAAAAGATTCATACTAACTTAATTTTGCATTCATTTCTTTTGACCATCTTTTCTCTGTTGTTGGCTGTTATCAGAAGAAGGTAACTGTTTTGGACACATTATTTAGCTAATAAGCCATGAGAATCATCCATGTATTTATTACAAGTTGCAGTTTTTATATTTTTATTTCATTTGACACCTAGTAATGGTAGGCATTTATGGAGTGTGACATTTCGAAACATACCCTACAATGTATAATGCTCAAATCAAGGAAATTGGCACATCTCTGACCTTAGACACTTAACATTTCTTTGTCTTGGGAAAACCCAAAACAATTTAAGTTTCTAAGACCTTAAATATTCTTCTCTACATATGCATTCTCCCTTTGGTAGTTTTTGCAGATCTTTTTTTTTTTGAGACAGGGTCTCGCTTTGTACTTCACGCTGGCCCTGAGCTCAGCCTCAAACTCACATCACATCACAGCAATCCTCCTGCCTCTGCCTCCCGAGTGCTGGGATTACAGGCGTGAGCCACCACGCCTGGCACTGTGGTATGTGGTACTGGTTGCTGCTGAGCGTGAGTCTCCAGGCCCAGTATTGTATGTGGTTGCTGGGGCATCAAACCCGGGTCCTTGCACTTGCAAGACAGGCGCCAGAACCACTGAGCTAAATCCCCGGCCCCTGATTTTATATCAAGGCAAAGTCTAGATGCTAAATTGTTTACAGGAGTTTTTTTTTTTTTTCCTTTCTCTGATTGTCTTTTTTCTCATGCAATTTATTCTATCACAATTTGAAGCATGTCAGATTCTCCCACATGCCCAGCAAATGAACTATGAGCTTTTTCCTCATTATTACCTTATCAAGCAATATCCATTTTACTTTACAAGGATCTTCACCCTTTATTCAAATGCAGTTAGAAAAATTCTTTATCAGGGGAAGTTTGTGTCATCCTCACCTTCCAGCTAACTGCAAAGTAGAAACTTGACATTTACCTGCAAATACTTACCAAAAACTTCTTAATTATAGGAGTCTTTTTAGTACACGGACAGTACACGACAGAAGCCCACTAGTCTTTTGATTGAATGGGTGGAATTAAGCTCTGGTGAACTTGAAATATTTCTTCCTTAAAAATATAAGGGTGGAATATTTGTGCTGCCTGGGATAGTCGGCATATTCCATGGAAATCACTTCAGAAACTATCTTCAGATATCAAGAAAATACCCCAGGGAGTAACAAACCATTTTCCAAAATTTTTTTTAAAAATCCAAAATGAAAACAATCTGATTTTGAAGCCTGACACAAGCACAATTGGTCTCTTCAGCCTCTCCTTCCCTGCTCTCCTCCCCACTTCCTCTGGATGGAAGAAAACGCAGCAGAACCCAAGGGTTTTAACCCACTCGTCAATAAGAGAGGAGCTCAGGATGGGCTGGCAGGATTTGTCCCGGAGAACTGGTAGCAGCAAAGCTTAGATGATTTCACTGATGTCGAAGCTTTAATCAGGAAAAGGCAGTCATAGCAAAGGTTTCTTCACTACCACAGTTTAAAAGATATTTGTATTCATAAAAGCAGTCTTTCCATCCTTATTTTGTTTTGTGGCAGAACTTGTCACAAGCTACTTCCGTTAATTAAGACTTCAAGGGAACTAAGGGGAAAACAGCAAAGCTCCTCGCAGCACAGCCAAGCGGGCCGCTAGACACCACACACTGGCTGTCTACCAGGAGCCCAACTGCACACTTGAGAATGTGATTGCCCGGTGATTCCTCCCTCTCCATTGTACCACTCAGGATTTACAAAGGATTAGGACCCGCGAGGATTACTAACGCAACTTTGCTACCAGTCAGTTCGGATGATCCCAGCCAGGATGGCTGAATCTGCCTAAACTGGACAACATAGTTTGAAAGTACAGGATACATCTTAGTCTTGTATTTTTTAAAAAATAATTTTTCTAATTAGATTTAATTTAGATTAGGCTTTTCTAATTTAGATTCAATTGTCACTAGGAATACTGTAACTTACTAAAGCCAAGTATGTCATAAAAGGGTAAATCACTTTAATGAATCTGACAAAAATGTCTTAGGCTGCATAAAAATCTAACATTAAGGGGAAAGATCCAACCAGACGAACATGTGCACTCTGGAGAAGTGAAAGTCAGTTCCGTAAGAATGACAGAGGACTTTTTATTCTGGATTTGTCTCTGGAAAGCCTAGAGGATCTCAGTCTGTCTGGTGGTGAATGCACAGGAACTCGGATTCCATCTGTCACTTCCGAGTCCACAGGTTTTATTTCATGGATTTGGGGCTCTTATCTGGTGGCAGTACACCCCACAGAGAGAAGCCCAGCTGTCCACGTCAGACGACAGATGAGGAAGCAGGTCTTCCCTCCCCAGACTGGCTCCGGGGCTGCCCTCTGGCAATGGCCGGGAGTCTGCCGTTTCCATTCAGAATTCTCTAATTAGGAGCCGCTTCCCTTCAAGACTTTCATCAGTGTTGCAACACCAGTCCGCAAGGAACTCTCGGATCCCCAGAAAGAGAGGGAAAGTTGGGGGAAAGGAAAGAAAACGCAGCAACAAATCTTTCCGCAGTTAGGAGTGCAAAATACACTGGGTTCGCACAGATGACAAAAATTTCAAACTTTTGAACCCAAACACTAAGAAATTAGTAGTGGCTCTGCAAATGTGAACACTTGCTCTGTAAATAAAAGGCTGCTACTGGGAGTTGTGCACTACACCGAAAGGGAATTTCCTTCTCAGGGTGGAGGCCCCAGAAAGGAGCACCACGCGCACCCATTTGTGAGGCTTTTGTCTTTCCTCTAACAGCAGAAGCATCCGGAAGCGCAGATAAGGCTGGCTCTGCCCTCTCTCCAGTTCGCTGTCATTTTCTCCCTGGAGAAACAAAGGAAGGCTTGGAAACGGGGTCTCTCCCTAGGCACCCAGGACAGCTTCTCCAGAGAGAGGCGCAGTATGAAACGCTGGCCCCAGAGGGCTGCAGGCTGGAACATCCCGAGGTCAGAGAAAAGCGGGAACGTGTTCGGCCGCAGCAGATGAGAATCGCATCACATCAGATCCGAGGTGGGCTGCTCTCATCAGGTTGAGCCACTAGTTTTACTCTCCCCCCGCCCCCCATCTCCAAAAGCCTCCATCATGTGAGTCCAGGGTCTTTCTCAATAAGCACGTTCCCTGTGCTTGGGACACAAGAGTTGGGAATTTGGGCTTCAGTCGACTTCACACGCATCATCTACAGAGCTCGCACGGGCTCTACTATTTCTCTTGCCTGGACGTGCGCTTTCGTGACCAGGTGGCCGCGGGCATGGCCTGGGGGCGCCCTCTGCGTGGCCATCAGGAAAGGATCGTCCCGCTCCCCACCGACCACAGTCTGTGTCTGGGCTGCCCCTCCTGGAGAAGGGGGAGACTGTGCCCCCAAGGTCGGCCCGGCCGGGGAAGGGACAGTGGTAGGGGACACCTCCTCTTGTTGGTTTTCTCTGCTCGGATCGGGGCCCTCGAGCTCCCTAAACAGGGAGCTCCGCGAGCGCCCGGGGCTGGGGACTGTCCCTCGGACTGGCAGCCTGTCTGGTCCCCGGGTGTGAGCGGAGGCGCAGGGCGAGGTCCTCCCCACGAGCAGCCGGAGGGAGCCGCGCGGAAGCCACCCTGCGGGCCCGGTGCAACCCGGTGAAGGTCTGGAAGCTGCGCCGCGGGAGGAGGAAGCCGGCGACCCCGGGAAACGCTGTGCTTTGCGAAACGGCGCCCCCAGACGGCAGCCGCGAGCCTGAGGACCCACGCTCCGCGGCGGGGCCATGGCCTCTCCCCGGAGCCGAGAGAGGTGTCACCCACCAGGTGGCCCCTAGCGCGCAAACGCCATTCGACCACCCCGGGGCCGCCTGACCCGCATTTCCACCCCGATGAATGCAGCGTGGCCGTTGTACCACTTGATTCGCGTTACTTAACCCCTCAGTGCCTTAGCTTCCTGTGACTACTCAGGCGCACAGTCATACCCACCTGCCGGGCAGAGCGGATGTCCCGAGAGGGCGTCCTCGGTCCTCCACAGCGTCCGCTACACGCGCCTCGCAGTGTGGCCGCCCTGACTGACCTAGGGCTCCCGCAGGGCTACAACACGCCCCCCTCCAGGACGCCATGCCTTTTAGCAAAGAGCAAGGGCCCTGGAGACCCAAAGGGTCCCATCCAAGGGAGGACGGGTGCGCGGTGTGGACTCGAGGCTGCCCGCCCGGGCCGGTGCTCGGCTGTGGACGGAGGGCGGGGGCGCAGCCACGCGTCGCGCTTGTGCCCTCTTGGTTTGCTTCGCGGGTGCGCGCACGCGGCGGGCCGAGCCCCTCGCCCTCCCGGTCTCCACGGTCGCCCGTCCTGGGACTCGGGAACTTGGCCACCCCGGGGCAGGGCAACATCTCCACAAGGAGACTCAAGGTCTTGCCAGCCAACTCGCGCAGCCAGCGAGGTTTAACCTAGCGGCTAAATTATTCCAAAGAGAGTGGACAACGAGGGGAGAGGGTCCCGATTTTCGGCGCCCTGAGGACAGGAAAGCCGGGAACCGGGCTCAGCGGCGGAACCCGAGATCTTCGGGCCTGTGGCGCTTGGGCGGGAGCGAGGAGAGACGGGCCCGGGCAGCCCGCGGGCAGGACCTGGTGGGTGGGCATCAACACCGCGTACTAACGGGCGTGCGGGGCGCTCTTTGCAGGAAATGCTCAGGTCAAAACGCCCGAGGAGCAGGCGTGGACGCCTCCAAACCCAAGCCCCGGCTGCTTTGATGCATCCGCAGGGCGGAAGAAGCATGGGCCCACAGGGCCAACCGGACGCAGCGGCGGCGCGCTCGGCTCCGAAGTGACAGGGAAGGGGTCCGGGCGGTGGGCCAGCGTCGCCGCACCGGCTTTCCGCACAGACAGCGCCCCCGGTCGTTCCCCGACCCCCGGCAACCGCAGGCCGCGCCGGACACGCGTGCAGGCCTCCGAGCGGGAGAGGGAGGGAACGGGCCAGGGCACGACCCGAGACAGAAGGAAGGCGCGGCGGTGGAGGGCGCGCTGGGGGCCCGGGACGCGCGCAGAGGGGCGCGGTGGGCACCGGGGGCGCGGCCAGGCCGGGGCGTCGGACCAGCGAGCGGCCCGGCCAGACTCCCGCAGGACCCCGGCGCCCCCTGGCGGCGAGCGCTGCCACCCGGGCTCCCCAGACAATGCCGGGGTCGAGCAGCTCTCGACCGGCCTCCTGCTCCCCGAGCCCCCTCTAAGCGCGCGGCCGGCGGACGTGGCCCTAGGGAAGGGGACTAGGAGGCGAGAGGACCCTCATTGCCGCTCCCCAAGCCAGGTTCCCGCATGTCCCCAGGTCAGGCTCTGAGCAGCACATAGGTTTCCTTAGGGTTTTTTGGATTTTTCAAAGAGGTTTAAGTTTGGGAAGAGGGGCTTTAAGGCCTCATGATACTTAAATTAGCTAGGGAATGGCCTAGGGCCAATTGGAGGGAACCTTGGCTTTTTCCCACTCCCAGATTTTTAGAGGCCCAGATCTTGGGGTTCAGAAGCGCGCTCCCTCCAGAAGGCGATCTTCCTGCCACTCCAGGACCAGGAACAGGTAGGAGATAAGAGAGTGGGTTGTCATCATCCCCTCGTGAACCTTTTCCTCTAAGCCGCGGGATCGCAAAAGGGGCCTCGCGACTTGGGACAGAGATGGGGGCGTCTAGCCTGCAGCATCCTCCGGAAGGAAGGAAGGAGATAGGGCCGCCGGGGTCCGAGCTTGGGGGCCTCCAAGTGGCCGGGAAGGAATAACAATGCGCCGTGCTTACATGTGAAAGAACCCCTCCGAAGGGATTATCCCTATGGGACCCCACGCACACTCGGCATCCTGTAGCCCCGAAGACACGAGGATCCCCCGCTCCAGGAGGGCAGAGGTCGGCCCGTGACCTCAGCCTGGCCCAGCACGGCCCCCACACCGTGCGCGCAGGAGGAAGGAAGCGATCCTGCCAAGGTCTCCTGACTGGGCTGCCCGCTGTGCCCTGCTCTGCCCGCCCTGCTGCCCTCGGCCCGAGCCCGTCTTCCCGCCTGCGCTCGGGACTCCGCGGGGAGGCTCTCCGGGTCCCGGTCTCAAGGGCGGGTCTGTGTTGGGGCCCGTAAGGCGCTGGGTGAGCCCACTCGCTGAAAGGGGCAAAGCCTGTGACCAGTGAGACGTGCAGAGGCCTTTCCCCCCCGAGCAGTTTTCTAGACTCTCTAAAAACAACCCAGTCGTGTGTTGTTACTTCGTTTTCCCTATTAAGTTTGGTTCGTGTTCTACATATACTTCTAATTTTATCCGTTCTTCACCGAGGACTGGAGGAAGCACGGGTTTCCAGTAGGAAACCGAGTGCGCCAATCCGGCCTTGGGTGCGCAGGTCCCGGACTCCAGCCCTGGGCACAAAGGGCTGGCGCCGGCGGCCCGCATCTGCCAGGCAGAGCTTGCGCCGCACAAAGCCCAGGCAGGGCCTCTCGGGCGGAGGGGTTTCCACCGGGCCCCGCTGTGAGGCCGCGCGCTTGCGCCCCGCGGTCCCCGACTCCCGCGACCCGCGCCTCGCTCCCCACTGCTCCCCACTGCAGGGCGCAGCGCCGGCCCCGCTGTTTTGTTTGCTGTCGAGAGCGAGCGTCGAGTGGAGCGAGCGTGCGCAGCAGCGGGTCTGGGGAGGGGGCGCAGCCCGCATTCCCTCGCAGCGAGAGCTGGAGACTCGAAAGTAGTGACCAGCCCTCCTCGGATTTCTCTCTACTGGCTCCTCCCCCACCTCGGATTTGCATAAAAAAGCCAAGGAAACTCTGGCAGCGCCCCAGCCCGGCTCACTCTGCTCCCCCGGGTCGGAGCCCCCCGAGCTGGGCTTGCTGCGCCTGGCTTCGCGCTCCTGCCGCAGGCTCCGGCTCCCCAAGTGCCCGAGCCTCGCCGAGCACAGTCCGCGGGCCCAGGACCAGCTCGGGCTCGCCCGCCCCGCGCTTCCCGCCCGGCTCCCTGCGCCCCCGGGGGTAGCGCGCCCACCATGCCGCGGGGCCCCAGCTCGCTGCTGCTGCTCGCGCTCGCCCTGCACTGCTGCCTGGGCTCGGCGCGTGGGCTGTTTCTCTTCGGCCAGCCCGATTTCTCCTACAAGCGCAGCAACTGCAAGCCCATCCCGGCCAACCTGCAGCTGTGCCACGGCATCGAGTACCAGAACATGCGGTTGCCCAACCTACTGGGCCACGAGACCATGAAGGAGGTGCTGGAGCAGGCGGGCGCGTGGATTCCGCTCGTCATGAAGCAGTGCCATCCGGACACCAAGAAGTTCCTGTGCTCGCTGTTCGCCCCCGTCTGCCTCGATGACCTCGACGAGACCATCCAGCCCTGCCACTCGCTCTGCGTCCAGGTGAAGGATCGCTGTGCCCCGGTCATGTCCGCCTTCGGCTTCCCCTGGCCCGACATGCTTGAGTGCGATCGTTTCCCGCAAGACAACGACCTATGCATCCCCCTTGCTAGCAGCGACCCCCTCCTGCCGGCCACGGAAGAAGGTGAGCTTCCCTCCTGGCTCTGCTGGCTCCACAAGCCTGTATCAGATTTGAGAGCCCTCACCCCCGCTGTTTTATCCCATCCCATCCCAATTACACAGGAACATTTAAAAGGGATAGCTAAAGAAAACAAAAAACTGAAAGGTAGCTGTTCTTTATAGATGCCCGACTCTTTGTTAAAGACGCTGCCCTCGGGCCATGCTTCTGAGACCCTTGATGTGCCCTTTGTGGAGAAGTTGCCGAGGACCCTAGCCAGGATCCTCACTCTGCCCCTGGCACTTCTTACCCCTGGGAAGATGCTAGGGTTCCAGGAGTGTCTCCCTCAGGGCAGGATTGCCAAGGTGTTTAAACAGATGGCCTCTTTGTCCTTGCTAATGTAGGTCGGGGCCATCAAGCCAGTACTGCTTTGGACGATTTGGAAATTGAGTCTTGGTTGCAATTGTCCAGGTGTTTCAGGATGAGAACAGCACGCCAGGAATCATGTATGACTGTCCGCGTTTATTTTAGAAGTGGTTTTAATTAACTAGAGAAAATCGCGCAAGAGTTCTCCAAGTTTTTAGAAAACACAGGGTCGAGTTCCAGAGCAAAAACCCATCAAAGCTATGAAAGCCTCGTGGGCTCCTGATATTCTTCCTGAAAGGAAAAAACGTACACAATGTGTCTGGGCTGATTTCGGTCCCCTGGGAGGGAAAGGGGGCTTCCTAACAGCCTTCAGGTTTCGGCAGCATCGCCTTTCAGTCTGTAATTGTTTTCCTACAGACATCATTAGTTAAAGAAAATGCAGACTTGTTTAGCAATCTTTCCTGGCAGGCAGTACGAGTTTGCAATCATCTTATTGGTTAGGTTTCTAATTTATTGCAAATGTTTGGCATTTTTCAAACGTTTGTCCAACATACACCGTAGACCGAGCCATACAGGTTAGTAACCGCTTCGATCCTCCATGAGAGCCCCTGATAGGAGTGTCCTGTGGGTTGGGTGCGGGGCTGAGGGCAGTGATAGGTAAGCTGCTTTTGTAGTTTTTTTCCCACTCTCGGCGCCGACTTTATACACTGTACATGTTCTCCAGTCGTGTTCCTCCTTCAAAGGTCTGTGTTCTTCATATTTTCTTCTTTGTGAGGTTTTTTGAGTAGTTTGATAACTGATGAGTCACAGGAAGTTTTTCCTGTGAAAATTTAATCTCTTATCAGTGAAAATCTAATATTTAAAGACAGCATTAGCACACTGATAAATGAATTGGCTTCCACCACCACTACCACCCCCGACGAGAAATCAAACTCTTTTAGAAGAGGTTTTGGTGGAATTCTCAGATTTGCTCAATTCCCCTAGACACCTCCGCTGGGTCTTTGACTCCCTTTGGAGACAGGTTTTTGTTTGAGGTTTGTTTTTGTGACTGTTTTTAACAGTGAAACGGGCAAAGAGGGGCAAGAAGAACTTGTACCAGGAGGCTGGTAAGTCGTGCAATAAATTCCTCCTCACACAAGCCCAATCTTTGCAGCAAATATGAGGTGAGCGGCCCCAGAGCAGAGGTCTCGGCAGTGAAGTGTGTTCCGAGATGGAAGCACTGTTTCTTGGCCTCACAGCACCAACCACCGCTCCCGGTACAGACCTGAAAATCTCTTGTTGTGACCCCTATGACGCCGAGTTCCGGTACAGAGAACGGCCACCCGGTGTCCTGCAACTGAGGGTGACCACCTTTCGGCTGTATTTTGTGGCCATGAGTTTTCCCAAGTCCCTCAAGAGTCTTGGGGTCTTTTGGTGCTTTCTTCTTGAATTTTGGGAATAACCTTTGCAGAAGCAATTGGTCCCAGGGTGAAAGGGTGGCTGAAAAGCTGTGACCTGTCCAGTTAACTAGCGACACACACCTGCACACTGTACCACACTTCCTTTTGATTTGGAAATTATCATATACTGAACACAGCACACAGAGGTTTTCCTTTGGCACAGCCTTACACAGAGAGCAAAAAGGCCTTTCTGAGCCACCCTCCCCTCCCCTTAGAGAGAAGGCAGGGTCACACAGGACAATGGCGGCTCTTGGCAGCTCTGGCCCGGGTGAGCGCCTTCCAGTTGTCCAGAGATACCGCCTGCGGCTCCTTTATAAGCTAACTTACTGATGACTGCTTTTCACATTTCTAGCTCCGAAGGTGTGTGAAGCTTGCAAAAATAAAAACGACGATGACAACGACATAATGGAAACTCTTTGTAAAAATGATTTTGGTAAGTAATGGGCCAATAACAGATTTCAAATTATCAATGTGCTGTGTGGCACATTGGAAATCTGACTTTGGGTTTTCATGCCAACATGCATAATCCTGAGCAGTACTCTTTTCCAGTCGCTTGGCATGTATACCAGGGATAGGACTGCAAATATTAACCTCAGCAAAACAGAGGAGGCACAACTGGCCACAGATGGAAACTTACCCTAGCATCAAATACAAATATGACTTTATTTATAACCCCACATGATTTGCTGTCCTGTGCTCCATCATTAGTGATATATCCGAAGCTTTGGTTAGTAATTTGAGGGACAGGAGTTCCTGAGAAGACACCTAATATGTGCTTTTGCACAATCCCAAATTGCCACCCTAAAAAATCCTTTTAAAAAGGACTTTTTTATGAAGTTCATGTTATAAACAAGTCTGGACACAGTTGACATATATTTGCAAATAGGAAAAAAGAAAGAAAAGAGCTTAAAAATGTACCAAGATTTGTCATGATGGCATGGTACCTGGGAACTAAAAAATGTGTGGTCTTTGTTACCCAAATTACACAAAGTACAACACTTTATAAGAGGAAAGAGCTGGAAACTGAGACTCTGTCTGTACCTTACCTGCTGCCCTCAGCCCCCAGGGGAGGGAAGAAGCCCAGCTCCACAGGATCAGTGAGAAGGTCAGGGTTGGTCCCCCAGACTCACAGATACGCACCTGCATCCAGCTCTAGGGCAGGCCCCTGCCATGTTACAAGGGTCAGTCCCTCTGCCAAGTGTTTGACTCACGAAGAAGTCTGAAGTTACTGGTAAAGAGATATGGTCCCTGCTCCACCCATGAGTAATGGACTCTAACTGTTCCATATTAACATTTCTACAAACTAAAATCCTGAGTCTTTGGGAAATTATTCTGGCTCGCACTGCTGACAGCCTTCCACTCTCCTTACCCTGCATCCCTGAAATCCCAGCTACGCCAAGTTTTTATTCCCCAAACTCAGAATAATCCCGTCTCTGCTCTTAGGGCCAGGTCTCTTCCCACAAGTCCCTGGCTTTAATGGAGGCTGCTTCCCAAAGCACCAGAGCCTCACCGAGAGAAAAGCTTCAAATTGGCGAGGAAAGGGGAAGAAAGAAGGTAGCTGAAAGTGCTTCCTGACCCTTTCCTTTTGGGAAAACCACAGGTGGGGCTGATGGGGTCTCGTATGTCTGTATTCAGACCTACAGATCTCATATCTACGGAGGGCCAAGAGTCAGCAGTAGATAATCCCCAGTGGCAAGCCTTACCATAACAGTTCTTAGCCCTCATGCCTTGGACATGATTAAGGGCAAGATGGATAAATGCCATTTGAGTGATACTTATATTTTTAAAATCCGATGTCATATATTTTCTTCTGTGGCTTATGTCTTTTGCACTACATATACAAATACATACTTATCTTTCTCCTGACTTCCTTGAAAATGTTGGTGGTTACAGATTCCTAAGCAGCTGAATTTCAGAGAGACATCCATACATATTCCTAGCAGCTTTTTTTACAGAAGGGCCCCCTGGAAAGATGCCCTGTCAAAGTCTGAGCAAACAAAGAAGGGGTGAGTGGAGGTCATTGTGCTCACAGTATCACGTGCAGATAATTCACAAGCTTTCTCTTCTGTTTTCCCGCTCTGCTTTTGTCTGATAAAGGGATAGTGAATTTCAGGAAAAGCATCAAACACTGTACTCTTCAGTACAGTAATGGGTAATGGGAATGCGCACAGAGCTCTGGGTTGGCTTTCGGTTCTGTTTTTGAGGATTGTTTGCCTGTTTGTAATACAGAAGATTGAACCCAGGGCTTCTACATCAAGCTACATACTCTGCCCATTTCACTGTTATTTTGAGACATAGTTTTGTTAAGTAGTTAATGGTTTTAAACCTGCGCTCTTGCCTCAGCCTCCCAGAGTGCCGGGATTACAAGTGTGCACTACCATGCCTGAGAGCGATCTGATTTACTTAACATGAGCTACCTGGGAAGGCACCAAGTCTTCCCACTGCACCTACAATACGAGGGGGATTACAACACCGTACTTCAATAAAGAGGCCTCTTCCAAATAGAGGAATGGCCTTCGCATGTATACTGTGAATCTGATCACCGGATCGGGTGGTGTGGCCACCTCTGCCTCTCTCCATATCCTGAGCACCCAGGCACATCTACTAGGGCAGCAAAGTTACTCTGGCACTTTCCTTCCCTGTTTTGGGCCTAAACATAAAGTCCAAGAAGGAAATCTTTAAAGTTTTCCCATTATTGCATTATGTACTTGCCAAGTTGGTTATTTTAATGCTAGAGAAAGGTAGGTAATAAATCTCTTGGTAAAAGGTGTTTATTTTTCTCATGCTCTAGCTCAAGTATGCTTGGTTTGACCAGGTAGGGTCTGGTAACAAATCTTCTCTGATCTGGTAATGTGTAACTGGTACGCTTCTCCCACCACGCTGGGGTCTGCCCACCCCATCCCCCATGTAGAGGCCACGGGAACATGTGACATTTCCACATGGCTGTATCACTGAAGTCTCATAAACTGAGAACAGTCTCTGGCTCAGGTGCGGGTCAGGGAAGACATAACCGTGGTGACAAAGTCTCACCCCGATTTCCCCCTGCACTTGGCAGTTCTCAGCTGTCTACACAGCTCCTCTTAGTCAAATTTCCTGTCTGATACTTCGAAAAGGAAAGGGAAACCTCAAAGAGTTACACACACATGCACAGAACTGTCCTATCTCTAGTTTAAACAATGCATTTGTTACAGTTTGTGTTTAGATAGTCCCCCATAACCCCATGGGGATGAGGTGGGACTTTCTTTTTCAGAGGTAGTTGACTCTGGTATGTTTGATGCTGAGGTGAAACACGTGTGATTACTAAACCATTATATGGGAGTGATTAGTTTGACACCACCCTAATCCCAGTAGTGTAAATAAGATAAGGCGCAGACAGACGCCGTCAGGCTCCCTTGCTACCTCTGCTGCCCTGTGTGTATCCAGTTGTTTCTCCTCTGCGAGGCCTGTTTGCCATCCCAGCGTTGGAGCAGTCGGTTATGGACTGAAGCCTCTACAAACTGTAAGCCAAATAACCCCCTTCCCTTTTAACATTGGGCATTGGGTGTTCTGCTCAGCAACAAGAGATAATTAACAAACACAGCATTAAACCCCATCAAAGCCAGGAAGTCACACTTGCACATCACCTATAAAAAATAGCGGTCAACACCCAGGGTCTGATGACACCGGAGAAATTTGACATCGAAGGAGATTCGGGGACTAGAATCTGAGTACTGAACTAGGCTAAGATGCCATCTAACTAGGTGACCTGATGAAAGTCACTAGACTTCTCTGGGGATTTCAAATTAGGTACAAACTAAAGATTTTAGTGGAGTGACTCTTTCCAACCTTAAAATTCTATTTCCTGCATTTTAGAGTCTTAAAATTTATTCCAACATGTATATCTGTGCAGTTTTCTTACCCAAAGCAAGATTTGAGTAAGTCCATGACTATAAAGAGTGTTTTTTACAATAACCTACTTACTTTTGCCCTTAACATTCTAATGAGTCTGCATATACATTTTGGAAACAGTGCCCATATGATCTGTAAATGCCTCGGCTTTGGACAGGCAAAGGAGACCACGTGAGGATGAGGTCTTCAGAAAAACTTTTATGGCTAAACATGTTGTGCTCTTAAAAAAGATCTTGCATATTTTTTTCCTCCTAGTTACTTTACCAAATCAAATGCAGCTGCAAGATCAATTCTCCTTCCCTGAAATCTGTTCTTCAGAAAACAATGGTTGTGTGATACAATTTCCTTACAGGTTTGTCCAAAAACCTCTCCAATATAATAAATTGAGTTTAAAGTTTACAGCCCCAGAGGGATCGTGTTTCACCTAAGAGTCAGGCATATCTTTTCATGCTGAAGTTTCCAATAGAAGTCATTTGTGGACAGCACGAACCACATATAACCCACTCACAGGCTGTAGAAATGGCCCCCGCCTGCCGCCCTCAGCTCCCAACCCCATCCTGAGGTCTCCTCCCTTCCAGGAAGCTTGTTTTCTCTCCCTTAAGTCATGGTAATACACAGCAGAGTGACAGAGTAAAGCTCTAGGTCTATATTTATTCCCTTGTGGTGATCTGTGGTTCTTTCTTTCGCTCTTGTCTTCACAGCACTGAAAATAAAAGTGAAGGAGATAACCTACATCAACAGAGACACCAAAATCATCCTGGAGACCAAGAGCAAGACCATTTACAAGCTGAATGGCGTGTCGGAACGGGACCTGAAGAAATCAGTGCTGTGGCTTAAAGACAGCTTGCAGTGCACCTGCGAGGAGATGAATGACATCAATGCGCCGTATCTGGTCATGGGACAGAAACAGGGCGGAGAGCTGGTGATCACCTCGGTGAAGCGGTGGCAGAAAGGGCAGAGAGAGTTCAAGCGCATCTCCCGCAGCATCCGCAAGCTGCAGTGTTAGTTCCGGGCCGACAGCTCGAGCTCACAGGCCACTTCCGGTGGATCATTTTCGCCCAGAACATCGCTTCCGGTTTCCCAAGCACAGTCTAGGCCACTCCATCCCAGCCTGGAGCCGCTCTGCAACCTTTTGCACCTTTCCATTGCAGCATTTCCCGAGTTTCAAGGCCGTACCTACGAGGCCTCAGGAATGGATATCTGTCTCCAAACTAAAGAAGTCATGAGTGTTTAAAAGGGCTCATTTGAAGGCTAATTTTAAATAGGTAAGACTGACTTGGGTCTGATTTTTTTTTTTAACTCAGTTGGTCAGAATCAGCTGATTTTTACCACCCACTGAGGTGGCCTTAACATGCAAGTTGCTTCATTTTTCCCTGTGGCTCAAATCCATGGTTTGCAAACTTCGTTGGGATAAAGCGGGCTGTTACCCCAACACCTTCCCTGACTCCAGCCTGAGACTAAGGATTTGCTTCTCATTTTATGCCCTCACTAGGAACTCACATTGTTGCATGTATCACATTCCTTCTGCAGTACTTCCATTTATAAAAAGCACATTAACCCTTCCTCATAGCATGATTTCTTCAAATAAAGGGCCAAGTACATAAATTTTGTAATTGACTTGAATACTTTATGCCTTGTTTAAAGAATTGTTACTTAATTTTTTCCAAATGAAACCAGTGTAGCTTACCTGTAATATACATAGTAGTTTACCTGAAAAGTTGTAAAAATACTGCTTTAATCACACTGTAAATATTTCAGATAAACATTATATTCTTGTATATAAACTTAACATTCTGTTTACCCATAGTCTTGTGTCTTTTCTTCCTACAAGGAGCTGTGAGGGGCTAGATGAGGGGCCACTGTGTCTTGCCCTGAAAGTTAGCTGCTTCTCCAGTGACTCAGACAGTCCCTCCCTCTGCATCCCACCTGCACCTCCAAACTGGATTTCAGCACCACTGACCCTGCAGAAGGAAGCGGCACTGAAAGATTCTTGTTCTTGTTCAGTTCAGCTGCAGCTATGTGGCACCATCACTCCAAACTTGTTTCTTGACCTTTACATATTGTGCTTTCATTTCCTGATATTTTTATAATGAAAAGTAGTCATTGCAAAAAATAGTCATTCTGTCAACATTTAAGACTGACCCTAAGATAAAGAATGCCAAGGCTTAGAGGGATTAAGGAAGGAATGGTTAAAAAAAAAAAAAAAGAAAGAAAACACTGGTATCAGGCTGAGAAAGGGACACACATCCATTGACAAAAGGTTTGACTTAGTCTCTGTGGGCTGCTATTACAAAATGGCATAGACTGAATAATTTATAAACAAATTAATTTCTCACAGTTCTAGAGGCTGAGGAGCCAAGATCGAGGTGCCAGCTGATGCAGTGTCTGATGAGGGCTCCGTTCCACAGATGAGGCCTTTTGTTTCCACACTGGAAAGGGCTAAGCAAGCGGCCTCTGTGGACATGTGAGGACCCATCACGACCCAGTCCCCAACCAAATGCCTCACTTCCTAATTTCTTAACCCATGGGGAGTTACTTTTAACATCTCAGAGAGACACAAACAGTCAGACCATAGCAGTGTCCACCCAAATTCCTCATTTTCCTGTGGAGCTTCCACAGAAATCCTACTGGACACACGAGGAACTGCTACTCCATGTTAGATAGCAAAACTCAGGAGAGGGAGCACCACTGTTAAAAGTCAGATTGTGCTTTTTCTTCAACCTATGAGCAAAATACAGAAACACAATAGTACTGGCAAATAATTACAGTGCCAGACATACAAACATTAATTCTTCTTTTTATACAGTTCATGTAAAGCAGTGAAAGAGTATTTGTAACTAATTATACAAAACAAGAATACAGGTGTATGTGAGGACAGCTCTCTGCCATCGAATCTGAATTTTTTTTTTTTTTTTTTTAGACAGGGTCTTGCTTTGTAGTTCAGGCTGGCCCTGAGCTCAGCCTCCAACTCACATCACAGCAATCCTCCTGCCTCTGCCTCCTGAGTGCTGGGATGACAGGTGTGAGCCACCACACCCGGCACTGTGGTATGTGGTACTGATTGCTGCTGGGGTGAGTCTCCACACCCAGTATTGTTATGTGATTACCAGGGATCGAACCCAGGCCCTTGTGCTTGCAAGACAGGCGCTGGAACCATTGAGCTAAATCCTCAGCCCTCAAATCTGAAATTTTGAGTGGAACTTCTTATGAAGTCTTCACCTGCTGGTATTTTAGCAACCTGGCTGAGAGATTTCCTGAGCATTCAGTCGTGGTCATCTCCGCACTGAACTGCAGGTTTCCTGACACCCCTGGTCCACTGCCCAGACAGCCCAGTGTAAGCGAACCTCTTCATTTTCCTCGCACTGTTACCTGACGCTCCTTTTCACCCAATTCCACATACAAACTCGGGGCACATTCTGCTCACACAGGACAACTACAAAGCAGACTGGGGGTGGGGGGGAGCGATGTCATGGATCTGTCAACACTCATTTTAAGTGTTTGGAAGGGAGACTCAGGACCGCAAAGAGGGCAAGGGGAAAGAGAAGAGCAAAGGTCAACAAATTTACTCCAACAAAGATTAAGAATCAGAAAGGGAAAATGTACACAATGCTCTAAAAGTAATAGAAACAACTTGGAGAAAACCAACCAGTCTGAATGCGCCCTCTCCAATCAGGCCAAAAGTTATGTGCATATATAATAGGATGCAAAACCTTCAGCTCCAGAGAGGAATAATGGGAGGCACAATCTCCCTCAGCATGTTTTGAGCAGCTCTGGCATCCCGCCAGCGTCTCCCTCCCATCAGGTGCAGCTCTCTGTGCGCTTTCCCGCCCCACCCCCACCTGTGCACTTTCCTGCCCCACCCCCACTGGGCTGTCTGGGTAGCGGACTCGAGACCGGGGGTGTCAGTGTTTGATAATGGTGCAACCAATGAGGCAGGAACAGGACAGAGTGTGGAGGGTTTTGTCTGATTTATTGTTTTCCATAACGGTTCAAAAAATATGGCTCATTTACTCTTGAGATAATCATGCTTATATTCTTAATTACTTTTCCAGTGATCAGATTTCTTTTGTAAGCTCATGAAAATATAAATGCTAACCAATTATTAGAAGAAGAAAGATGGTAATAAGGACACTGGATTTTTTTAGTCCCCTAAGATGATTAATGACTAATAAATTTTAAGTGACCAAAATAGAAGATCTGCCTAAATAGAAAAGTTAAAAGATATGGACACTAGGCATCAGCACATTTTATCCCTCTTCCCTTTAATAAGAAGCTTGAGAAATTAATTGCACTATAATAAAAATTATAAGAGACTTATTTTGGCTCATAGAAACAGAGGTTTCAGTCCATGGTTGCTTAGCCCTGCTGCTTTGCACAGTACATCATGGAAGGAGCACATAGCAAGAGGTTTGCTCACTTCATAGCAGCCAGGAAGTGAAAAAAAGAGACCAGAAAGGGTCAGAGTCCCACAGTGCCTCTAAGGCCATGCCCTCAATGGCCTACCTCCTGAAGTTCCCCCACCTCCCATGGAATCTCTGCCTTGGCCTTTGAATCACTGTCCAGATCCAAGCTATACCATTCACTGATTTAAAATAATACAAAAAATAAAAATTTTCAGACTCAGAAACTTTCACTTGGAGAATTTGATCAACAATTTATTGAAGTACTAACACCAGCGTTATAAAATATCATCCAGAAAATAGAAAAGGAGAAAATTTTCCCAAATTCTCTAGGATGCTAGTATTCCTTTAATACCTAAGCCAGAGACAACACATAAAGAAAGAAAACTACCGATAAGTATCCCTCACAAACTGAGACACAAACACCCTCAACAAAATATTAGCGAATCGAATTCTGCAATGTTCAAAAAGAAGAAAAATGATTTTTTCTACTATACATGGATAGTTCAAAAATCAGTCAATGTAGGGCCGGGGATATAGCTCAATGGTTCCAGCACCTGTCTTGCAAGCGCAAGGGCCTGGGTTCGATCCCTGGTAACCACATACAACGATACTGGGCGTGGAGACTCACCCCAGCAGCAATCAGTACCATATACCACAGTGCCGGGCGTGGTGGCTCACGCCTGTAATCCCAGCACTCAGGAGGCAGAGGCAGGAGGATTGCTGTGATGTGAGTTTGAGGCTGAGCTCAGGGCCAGCCAGAACCACAAAGTGAGACCCTGTCTCAAAAAAAAATCAGTCAATATAATCCACACATCAACAAGTAAAAGGAGAAAAATATTATGATCATATAAACTGGTGCAAATTTTTTATAAAGTTTAATACACATTTATGATAAAATATCTCAACAAACTGAGAATGGAAGGGAGCTTTCTCAGCCTCAGAGAGCGCTGATCGAAAATCTTACAATTAAAATGGCATTTAACAGTGAATAACTGAGTGTGCTCCTTAGGATCAGGAACAAGTCAAGGAGGTCTACACGTTTTACTCGTAGAATTATATAATAATTTCTAGCCAGTTAAATCAGATGAGAGACAAAGAAATGACTCATAAATTTTGTATGAAAATAATACAATATTGTCTATTTATAGAAATGATTACCTATATAGAAAAATCACAAGGAATCTACAAAAAATACTTCTAGAACTAAAAAGAAACTTCAATAGAGCCACAGAAAATAATATTCACACAGAAAACCAATTGTACTTATGTAGACTAAGAACAAACAAGTAAAAACTGAAATTAAAAATATGTTATTCACAATAACTCCACAGAAAATAAAATATTTAAGTATAAAGGTTTCAATGTATGTGTAGGTTATATACACTGTTAACTGAAATTCTTGGTGAGAGACATCAAATATAGAAAGACATATTATGTTCATATATTGGACACTCAACATGATACAGGTAATTCTTCCCAAATTGATCTACAGATTTAATACAATTGTTATCTTAACCTCAGCAAAACTTTTCATAAGCATGAACAACCTTACTGTAAAATTTGTATTGAAAAGGAAGGGTCTTAGAATAGCCAAAATGTCTTGAAAAAGAATAAAGTGAGAGAAACCTTTCTTCGCAGGGGTAAGGCTTCTGATATATCTACAACAGTCAAGACACTATGGAAGAATAGACACATAAATCAGTGGAAGAAAACAGAGAACCCAGAAATTGCAGAAATAAACTCAAAATGAACCAAGAACTTATATGTAAAGATTTTAGAAAAATCATTACAGAAATTCATTTTTTAAGACATAGGACTTGGCAAAGTCCTATATAACCCAACAGCATATTTCACAGATCTAGAGAAAAAAATTCAAACTTTCATCTGGAACCACAAAAGACCTAGAATAGCCAAAGCAATTCTAAGCAACAGGGACATGGTGGGGGGTATCACAACTCCGAACCTGAAACTATACTATAAAGCTACTGTGATAAAAACTGCGTGGTACTGGCA